>UCOK01020103.1:0-13496 GCA_900474325.1 Synergus umbraculus
GTCGCAAGACTGCTGCATCTTCGACTAGAAAACTCTACGCGAAAGTGCCCACCTCGCAGCGAACTGTACGGAATAAGTAAAGAAGTTAAACTGAAGAAGAAGCCTTTGTATCTTCACTCTCCAGCAACCCTTTTTCGAGAATACTCTCCTGTTTCTTATTCCTACTTATATCCTACAGAACCTTCTACGGGAACTCCCTCCCGTATCCCTCTCTGATATCCCAACGGGAACTCCCTCCCGCAACTACCTCCTATTCCAACGGAAACTCTCTCCCGTAACGTTCCAAAACCTTCTACGGGAACTCTCTCCCGTAAAGTTCCAAAAACTCTCTACGGGAACTCCCTCCCGTAACACCCTTCTATTCCAACGGGAACTCTCTCCCGTAACGCTCCAAAACCTTCTACGGGAATTTTCTCCCGTGAAGTTCCAAAACTCTCTACGGGAACTCCCTCCCGTAACTACCTCCTATCCTCCACGGGAATTCTCTCCCGCATCGTCCCTAAATCTTCTACGGGAACTTCCTCCCGAAACGCTCCAAAACCTTCTACGGGAATTTTCTCCCGTGAAGTTCCAAAACTCTCTACGGGAACTCCCTCCCGTAACTACCTCCTATCCTCCACGGGAATTCTCTCCCGCATCGTCCCTAAATCTTCTACGGGAACTTCCTCCCGAAACGTTCCTAAACTTTCTTCGGGAATATTCTCCCGTAACAATTTACAAAATGTTCCCCATACACAAATAGAAAGGACAACTCCCAGCGAAGGGACATTAACATATTTATTAAATGTACAACTTTACTTCCGTCACTTTTCAATTAATGGCATCAGCGGTAAGTGCCGATTGAAATAGGCAGATAAAAAATTTCATACAATAAGCTTGGACATCTATCAATATAACGACAACACCACATTAGCGAATTTATGTTTGCATTAGAAATTTATTCTCGATCGAAGGTGTTAGTTTTCGTGCCAAATTGTCGTTATTTGCGGGAAGTTTTGATTTTCTGCTGTCATTATGAAGAAAACTGAAGCTGTGCCCCATCGAATGCTCTCAAGTGCTTACGGTAAGAGCCGTGATTTTGATATCGAGGATCGGCATGGCGGTGGAAAAAAGAAAATTTTCAAAGATACCGAACTGGAGGCATTATTTGGTGAAAACTCGTGACAAACGCAAGAAGAATTAGCAGAATCATTGGGAGTCTATAAAGAAGCTGCTTCAAAGACAGAATCGGAACGGATTTTTAAATCTCACATACCGGAATGCCCGTATATGCTTGTACGTCGAAGGACAGACCGAATATTCACCGTTATAACTTGCACGTTATAAAAATTGCTATAATAATAGGCCCCTTATTTTGCAGAAAGAAGCTCCGTTTAGCTCAATCAATGAAATATCTGGGAATCATACTGGATAAGAAACTAAACTGGACAAGCATCTGCAAGCGCAATGTAGAAAGTTCATCTGAACCATCTGTTTATGTAGAAGAGCATGTAAGAAAATCTGGGTTCTGAAGTCGAAAATGGTTGCTTGGTTCTAAAAGCAAGCCTACTCTATACCAACGCTAATAGTGGAGCTTATTGTTTGCCAGAAGGGTCTTCCTCAATGATGATTTCTGAGGCGGCTTATACGATGTGACGCGCTGCTGCTATGAACATCGTATCGTCATTTAGAAATGAGCCGCTTCCGAACACAACCACCAACGATTTTTTTGGCAGCACCGTTTTTGAATAAAATGCAAAGGTCGTTACGGGACCAATGGTCGGTCTGGGACCACTAGGGTGGTTCTCATTTTTCGATTTTCGATTCCTCTTGGTCTTGTCCCCCTATTTTGTTACAATGACCAAAAAAATGATCTCCATCAAATTTTGCCTCAAAAAAATTGCCTTATACAATTAAAATGGGGAAAAGTACCGTCCAACTTCAAATGCAAGTATTTTTTTTATAATTTACTGGAATCCTTTGGCTCTGTGCAATTGTAATCTTTTGACTACGTTAAAAAACAAATCTAAACGAAAAAATTTTTTTTGAAAATTTTAAAAAATGGAGGACATCTAAATTTGAACGAAAATTATTATTTCCACAATTGATAACAAAATCTCGTCAAAGCAGATTTATTTATTAGAAAGCACGTGATAACAATAAAGACTGAAAATTTTTTAAAAATTCAAGATGGCCGCCAATTTTTTTACTAATTATTTTTTTGTTTCTCGATCACATTTTTCAGGTATAAATTGAAAGACTATATTCTTGCAAAGAAACATATTCCGTGATGTACGAAAGTCAAAATTTTGAACAATTAAAAATGGCGCCTTATGACATACTTTAAAACTCGTCCTTTCTAAGCTTTTCGTCCTAAGGTCTACAAATTACGAAAAATCAATTTTATTATTGCAAAGCTTGTGATTGGAAGTAAGTCTCGAAATTTTCACTAAAGTAAAAATGGATACCTCTGATATACGCCCAGGCGCAAAACTCCAAAACGCCATTGCTATCTCGGAAATAAATTTAAATAAATATAAGAAATAAAATAAAATAGAATAATTTAGAAAAAAGTAGAAAGGATCTTCGCCTCAAAATACTCAGACAGCGCGGAGAAGACCATTTCTACTAACACGGCGAATACCGCGTGATGGGGACTCGGAGAAGCGCGGATACCGCGAAAGCGTTTCCCGCGCATCTCCCGGGGACTCGGAGAGGCGCGGATACCGTGAAAGCGTCTTCCACGCATCTCCCACCAAAAGGGTTCTTCCCTCACCACGCAAACCCTTTAGACCCCTAGAGTATAAAAGGGCCTGCACGACGAGAAATCGTGAGATCGTTTGGGGGTGGCATACCACCTCTCGAACAGCTGACCTGCGGCATACCAATAGGACCCATCGCCCCGCCTAGAGGCATACCTCTAGGTGCAACACCCGAGTTGGCATACATCTCGGCAACGCTGGAAGTTGTAGCCTTCGATATAATCGTAATTAAATAAAAAGAGAAGAAAGACACAATTTTGAATGGGTTAAACAATTAATGTTAACTCCGGGATCAGGGAAAGATGGAACATGAGGGGAGGGTACAAAATGTGGGTTCACATGTCTGTGAACTCCTAACCTTTCCTACGTGAGAATGTTTGGGAGCCCTGAGAAGGGCAGATTGGTCGTTTAGTCGGGATGGCTGAAAATTATCCGGGGCTGGGATGGGGCGCGCAGTCCAGACGCGTGATACGTGACCTAGAGGGAGCGTATTTGCGAGGCGACGAAAGAATGAGGTATCGCGATTTGACCAAGCATGAATCCCGTATTGCGATTCCCTTTTGGGGGGATGACTTGATTGGCGAGGCCTGAATTTCTAAAATATCACCATCGTCACAATCATTTTTATTCGTCACCACTAATGTCGGCACTGGACGTAGGCTTCTTACGTCTGTGATGCACGGCCGAAAGTCGAGATTCTTCCCGGGTGTGACAGGTACCCCGTTACGAAGTTTGAAGCAATTTTCACTAAAAATGTCATCGGTAAAGAAGCGCGGCGTGGTGGAAGTATGACTTTGACTTAAGGTTGGTTGATCTACGGTAGGAGGAGGGATGTTCGGCGCGTGGGCTTTCTTTTTGTAATTGCGTCGGTAGCTATCCGGAATTTCTACTTGTAGACCCGGAGGAGCGTGTTTAAGGGCCTCCAAGGCTCGACGTCTCTTTTCGTTAAGCCGTTTCCTTAAGCTGGGACGCGGGCGAATTTTCGCCACTGCACTCACGGATGACATTTATCGTTATATACTCGCGGCACTAATTCACTACACTTTAATCCAAATTGAAGAAATCGTTAAGTTAAGAAAGGATTTTTTAATCGCCCTCCCCGGTTCTATACCGGTACCCCGATGGGTACTCGAAAACTCGGTTTTGGGTTTTTCAGAATAAAGGGAAAGAATCTTCCTGTAACCCTCCCCGGTTCTGAACCGGTACCCCGAAGGGTACTCGAAAACTCGGTTTTGGATTTTAGGAGGAGAGAAAGGATGAGAATAGGTGGTTGAATAAAAAAGGAATCAGTTGGAATAATCCGAAGAAAAAGGCATCCAATGGTGCAAGGCGGCGTCTAGGCTCTAAAAGGTAATTGCTTCGTCGAGCAGGGATTCGTTGTGATAAGCCTCGAGTCTCGAGAAGTAAGAGAGCGAGCTGTGAAAAGCAGCGCGTCTTATAGCCTTTGGCCGGGGAACCATCACACCAGTGGGGGAAATCGAGCGCCACGATTGGTTGAGACGAAAGTCTGCGCGAGCCAATCGCGAGCCCGACCTCGCACGGATACTCAGGGAATTTTCCGGCCAAGAGCGTCGCTAAAGACAATGATGTGGTTGGCTGAGAGTAATGCGGGTGAGCTCCAATGGAATGTCGATTGAGAGTCCAAACGCTTGTCTTGGAACTACCAATCAGATGCCTTGGTTTATTTTAAATGAACACAAAGACAAAACGAAGAAAATTACAATGTAGTACGTTGGCGTGCGACAACGTTTCCGTCAAAAAAGTAGGGTCCAATTAAATCGCCATTTACTATTCCGCACCACGCCATAATACTCCATCGATGTTGATGATCCATCGGTCTGTACCAATGAGGATTTTCGTCCGACCAATAATGACAGTTATGTCTACTGAGCTGTCCATCGCTGTAAAATTTACTTTCATCTGAGAAAAGTACATATCGAAAGAAACTAGGATCATTCTGTACCATCTGCAAAGCCCATTGACAAAAATTAAAACGCGCTAAAATATGATGGGGCCTTAAGGCTTGCGTTAAAGTAATGTGGTAAGCATGAAGGTTCAGAGATCTTAAAATTCTTGATACTGTTGTACGTGGTATACCTATCTCTCTTTCAATTTACCGAGTACTGATGCGTGGATCAATATGAATGACTGCTAGAACAGTTACAGCTCATGCATCATTTTCGTCGTACTCATTATGTTGGCATTCACGAAGAAAAATCCCATTGCGAGCTCTTTCAGTCAAAGTTCTTATCGTTACTCTGGAAGGATGTCTTCTATCTGGAAACCGTTCAGCGTAAACTCTGGATGCAGCGGCGTAGTTAACGTGACATTCCCCTAAAATTAATATCATATCAACGATTTCAGTAGATAAGTAATCAGCCATATTGCGAAATTTGTTTGGAAACTATCAAACAAACAATCAAACAATCAAGCGCTTACCTTTCTATTCCAGTGACATCCAGTCCAACGCATGAGTAAATGAGTAGTAGGCTTCCACTTCTTATCTCCACACCCCCCTCCAAGTAATGTGTATCAGCTGCCGTGTGTTCCGAAACTTGGCAGGGATACCCCCACCAAGATATGATATTAATTTTAGGGGAATAGTAATACATACTTAGAGTTGCTAAGGGACCATTTACCAGGATTATTGGAGAACGTTACCTTAGCAACAAGACAAAGAATGTGGCTTCAACAAGATGGTGCTCCGCCACATTTTGCACACATCGTACGTGAGTTTCTGAGATTTGAAGGCATAGTTGAGGTCAATCAAGTCGTTTGAAAGTCGATAACTAGTATTTCTATGATTTTGAGGGTCGTTCTATCTGGATACGGTCTCAGTATTGCCTCAAACCTATCACCCCGATCACAAATGACATGTGCATAGTTTGTGAAACTTACGCTAGGCACATATATCGAATCAGCCGTGCATTACCTTAATATAGATGAAGGTACTCCAAGATGCAAACAGCGTTTCGTGTTATTACAAAAATTCACACTTTTCTTCTTTTGTAGCGAACCCTTTTGTCCTCAAAAGATCTATGTAACGGATTTCTCTTTCACTTTTGCGTCTTCATCTCGATGTCCCTCTTAAGCATCCAACAAAAATCTGCCATCATGTTTACATCCCACTTTCCTTAATACCGAAATTCCATTTCCTTAATATCTTGATGAAAACGTTCACCCTGTTCTTCACTGTAGTCTCCGAGATTTTCTGGGAAATAATCGAGATGAGAGTGTAGAAAATGTAATTTCAAATTCATCAAACAACCCAACTTCTCCAAGTTTTCCAATAAATCTTGAACTAAATTTTCGTAATCATCACTTTTCTGATTTCCTAAGAAATTCTCTGAGACTTTTTGGAAACTGGTCCATGCATCGATTTCGTCACGATTCATTTTTGTGGCAAATTTGTCATCTCTGAAAAAATTTCGAATTTGCGGACCATCAAAGACACCTTCTTTTAGTTTGGCATCGCTTATGCCCGGAAAATTCTGCCCTAAGTATCCGAAACAGTCACCATCCTTGTCCAGAGCTTTGACGAACTGCTTCATGAGACCAAGTTTGATATGAAGGGGTGGAAGCAAAATGTTTGATGGATCTACTAAAGGTTTGCGGATGATGTTTTTGGCCCCTGGATGGAATTCTGTTCTTCTTGGCCACTCTTTTCGTACATAGTGATTCTTTCTGTCTTTACTATCCCAGAGACATAAGAAACAGGGATTTTTTGTAAAGCCTGATTGTTGTCCCAGAATCAGAGTTGCAATTTTATGATCGCCACAGACTTTCCATTGGTGTTCTGAATAATTAATTTTTTCCAAGACTATTGCCAAATTCTCGTACGTTTCCTTCAACGTTGAATGAGCTAAACGGAATAGGTGCAAAAGAGTTTCCATTGTGCAAAAGGACAGATTTTAGGCTCCGTTTCAAGAGTCGATGAACAGTCTCCACTCTTGAGCCTTATAAATATTAGGTTTCAATTCATTCATTAACCCTCTCACATCTGTACAAAATGTTAGCAAATTTTCTTCATCTATGTGAAAGAATTCCCGAAACTTCTCTTTCCTGTTCCAATAAGCACATGCTTTAGTCCCGGCTGACAAGTTTTTCTTTTTTAATGTTGCGGCTAAATACTCAGCTCCATCTTTGGGCAATCCTAAATCTCTTTGAGATCATTCAACTCGTGTTGGTTGAACGTTTCTGGGGTCTTGTGCTTAATATTATCAGGTGAATATTAATTTTCTTCGCTGTCATCTGATTGTGAGCTTCCACTAATTTTCCTCTCTTCGAGTGTGACTGACCAGTCCATTTCTACTGGTTCTTCGACTACACCTTCAATTTCGGAAGTAGTCGGTTTTTTGACTGAAGCTACGTTAGCATACAAGATGGTAGAGTCTCTACTTGTAGTATATTATACTCTACAGAAGCCAAGTTTTCCACCAATGTAGAGCTGCGGTCGCATGATGACGACGATTGCGGGCCCGCTTGCTTACCCTGACTAACCGCCGATACTGGGCATCCGTGAAGCGGTGTATTTGAATTCAGCGCCCTTCTTGAAATATTAATAAAATGAATGAATGTTATTCGCAAGTAGTAGAACCAATCAATTAATATTGTTTGATCGGTAGAGTGGGGAGCGGGGAGATTCTTGGTGACAAGAGAGCAGATATCATTTAGGAAATTATTTAATTATTCATTGCTCGCTTGATCATTGATCATCTCAGGCGCCACTCTCTCGAGCTCAGAGGGATTCTGAGAGGTATTGAGTCTCATTTAGTGTTTCTTATAATATCTTTATTAATTTAAATAGTGATTGGTTTTACTACAAGTGGTTGTGTGATTATTTGTTGCAGTGTGGCGTTTATCATTTATCATTTATCGATTATTATTTGTCGTGTAGCTTCGTTCAACAGCTTTAGCGTTGCTTAGCTTCGCCATGATCTATATAGATTATTTGTGACAAAAAGGGGATAATTTCTACTCTTAATGGTTTCCACTATTTATTACCGATTTCTGATGTCTTATATTTGAGGATCGACTTCTATTATGAATGATGGCCGACTTCTACGATATCTGCTTCTTATTCTTCGTCTAATCAACAATGCTTGTTATCGTAGATATTATGTTTTTCGCCTTTATTTAATTTATATTTTAATTTCGTTTTGTTGATGATTTTGCACCGATTGCGATTTATTATATTTGATGCCTGATATTATTGATTTGCATCTTATTTATGCGCTGTCTCGCCTATTTATATTTGAATCCGCATTTTATCCCTAATTTTGTATTATGTGCATTGATATTATTCTTTTATTTAAATAATTTCGAGTATTTCGGAATATTCTCGTTATTGTATGTCGATCAGTAATTTAAAATCTATTATTTGTTTGTATTTATCACTACTTGACTCATTCTTAACGATTGCTTTGTTTACTTTATTGAATGTTTTGTTTAGGAATAATAATATCTTTATTGACTCTATTGAAATCAGGTGTGAAACCATAAATATTATTTACAACTACCTTTCTCAATCATTCCGATTTAAAATTTAACTGCTATTCTTAATTACTTTATTTGGATTCTCTTTTCTCATATTGAAAAATATTAATATAAATACTATAAAAATGCTTTCCTGTCGAGGATACGCAATGTAATTCCTATCAAACAAAAAATTTGGTTACATCCGAAACCCTGCATCGTAGGAGTATTTTCTCGAGTATCGGCCATGACGACATCATGCCTTCACCCCAGGACTTAGCCAGAAAAAAGAAGAAAAAAAAACCGTTTTCTTCGTCACCACGTGGAGGTGTCCTGGGTTCCGACACTCGAAAAGTTTAGGTGTGGTAAAAGAGATCTGATTACTGCTGTATTTGAAGTAAATTTTTAAATCATTCATGCGGCCACTTTCTCTACGACGAGTACATTCGTCTTAAAAATATCTAATAAATATAATATCTTGTATGCTCTGATGAAGAACGTCACAGTGACGAATATGTTTGGATTGAACATCTTTTTTGTCACACCTAAATTTTTCGAGTGTCGGAACCCAGGACACCTCCAGGGTGAACGTTTTCATCGAGATATTAAGGAAATGGAATTTCGGTATTAAGGAAAGTGGGATGTAAACATGATGGCAGATTTTTGTTGGATGCTTAAGATGGACATCGAGATGAAGACGCAAAATTGAAAGAGAAATCCGTTACATAGATCATTTGAGGACAAAAGGGTTCGCTACAAAAGAAGAAAAGTGTGAATTTTTGTAATAACACGAAACGCTGTTTGCATCTTGGAGTACCTTCATCTATATTAAGGTAATGCACGGCTGATTCGATATATGTGCCTAGCGTAAGTTTCACAAACTATGCACAGGTCATTTGTGATCGGGGTGATAGGTTTGAGGCAATACTGAGACCGTATCCAGATAGAACGACCCTCAAAATCATAGAAATACATAGGTCAGCGACCTTCAAAACGTATGAAAACCGTAGTCAAGTTCCACGAAGACACATTTTCGCATTTTTGAAATCGTCATTCGAACTATCCAGTTACTAACTTAAATTGAACTAGAAATGACCATTAGGATCATCATATAAATAAAAATGAATACCATATCTGGACGTAAAATTTCCCGCTCTTTCAGAATTTGCAGTCAAAAATTCACTTTTTTCATAGTTTGAAAATTTGACCTTGAATTGACCTTGATGCAGACATGATGGAATCAAACGGATTCTAGATTCGGATCCAGCGTCCATTAAACCCGTAGAAATGATAGTCACCTTCTGTCAATCGATTTCTTTGCCGATTTGACCTTCAAATGCCCTTAAATTTGACGTGATGGAGCAAAACGGACTCCGGATTCGGATTCAGCGCGTCAAAATACATACGAATATGTAGGTCCGATTTTTGGTCTTTACCACGTTTTTTATGTGTGCCTGTGTAATCAATTAATAGTTAATTAATAATTAATAATAATAATTAATTTGTAATCTACGCAACTTATCAATTATGATAACAATAAGCACTGTAAAGCATAAAATGAGGACATTGCATAAGCATATATTTGCTTATGCAAATATATGTATACGTATATAGGTATACGTAAATTAAATAACCACGTCATAATTTAGTTCAATTGAAGGTCAAATCGCCAAAAAAAATTTTCATTAAAAATGACCACTATTCCTAACGTTTTTGGGGCCCTGAATCCGAATCCGAGGTCCCCTTGACTCTATCGAATCATTATCAAGGTCGATTCAAGGTCAAACTGATAAATATTGTAAAAAATGGATTTTTGATTACAAATTCGGCAAGAGTGGGAAATTTTATGTCCAGCCATGGTATTATCAAATTTTTTCAATCAAGACCTCATAGGTTAATCGAAGGTTATTTACGTTGTTATATATAAAGTTTACACGGTATTGAAAATTTAAGAAATTATGGTTACGTGAGACCATAATGATACGTTTTTGGGGTCTCTGAATCCGAATTTGAGGTTAACTTGACCCTATCGAATCACTATCAAGGTCAATTCAAGGTTAAATCGGTACAAATTGCAAAAAATATATTTTTGACTGTAGATTTGGGAAGAGCGGGAAATTTTACGTCCAGATATGGTATTATCAAATAGATCGAAGATATTGTATGCCAATCTAAGTTCCGTGAAGAAACCAACAACATTAGCGATTAAAATTGAAACTGTAGCTCAAGGAAAACATTACTGAGCATATGGATGTTACTGAAAATACAGCCGATGAAAGTGACAGGGACAGCTGTGTACTGAATCCTAAGACATCACAAACTTTTGATCAAGAGGAACTAGATGATCTTATAAGAGATTTGGGATTACCGAAAGATGGAGCTGAGTATCTTGCTGCAGCATTAAAAAAGAAAAACTTGTTGTCTAAGAGAACTAAAGCTTACGTTTATCGAAATTGAGAAAAAGACTTTCGGAATTTTCTTACCAGGGTGAAGAAAATTCTTTGACACACTGCGTAGACGTGAGGTGATTGATGAATGAAATAAAACCCGATATCTATATTTATATCTATATCTATTTATCGACTCCTCAAAACGGAATCCCTGTGAAGTTCCACCCTCACTATTAAAAATTCGAAATTTTTTTTAGAGTTCTGAGTTCTGTTTCAATAGTTCTAGAGTTCCTGATAGGTATTAGGAATAGTTCTGACCTTTAAAGGGTAAAAAAATGGGGGGCTAACTTCACGCTCCCCCCCACTTTTGAAAAAGTTAATTTTTTTTAGGAGTTCTGAGTAGATTTAGCATAGTTCTAGAGTTCCTGATGCTTTTCGAAAGTAGTTCCGGCGAATTTAACCCCCAAAAAAAATTTTGAAAAAAAAACTTGTCCCCCCACTTTTCAAAAATCAATTTTTCTTCGGGCCATTTTGCTTGCTTCAAAGAGTTCTAGAGTTCTACAAAAAAGAAATTTCGAAAAATTCAAAAAATCACAGCATTTTGAAAAATGTAATATAATAGGAAATTTTTCATCATAAATTCTAGGAGTTCTGATGAGAGTTCTGTTCCTCCCCCAGAGAGTTCTATCAAAAAGTCCTAAAACATTTTTCGATCAACTCAAAATCCAAACAGTTACGAGACTTTAAAGTTGCCAAAAAATTTTGAAAATCAAAATTTTGAAAATTCTAGGAGTTTTGATGAGAGTTCTGTTCCTCCCCCAAAGAAGTCTATCAAAAAGTCCCACAACATTTTTCGATCCACTCAAGATTCAAAATTCTGCGGGACATTAAAGATTTAAAAATTAACTTACATGTGTATGACAAAAAAAATTTATCAACTTAAATTATTTATAACATTAACAATAGTAGTTCTTATAGGGGTTTCTTAAAAAAAATGTTTAAGTTAGGTAATAACAGCGGGTTACATTGGAAAATGCAAGTTTTCAGATTTGTAAGTAGCTGAAGAATGTGTTTGTTAATTTATTTTGTTTGAATAATTATCAATTGTTATTGTTTGATAGTAAAGAATCATTGGTAAATAACAATTAAGCTGCTAATACAGCATAGAAACGCAATTTTTTTTCTCAAAATAGTTAAGATGATCAAAGTTTGTTTATATAATTGTTGTTAACAATTAAAATTGTTGATTGTCATATAGACTTCTTAGAGGTTTGAAAATTATTCATTTAAACTTGATTACTCTGAAAAACTCAAGTTTGTACTACTAAGAATAGCCAAACAGTGCATTTGTTAATTAAATTGGTTTAAACATCAACAATTCTATCTTCAATTTTATCCGTTTAATTCAATGTAGATTTTGAACCAATTTTTTTTGGCGTAAATTTTCCCATTTATTAATGTTGTGTAGAAATTTATAAATTGTTTAAACATGTTTAACATGCAAAAATGTCCGTGAAGTTAGCACTCCAACCATAGAAAATCCAAACTTTGTCTGGTGGAATCGTTTGGTGTTCGTTAGGTGGTAGTTTTTGAGTTTTGGTGGTCAAAATTGCAAAAACTACAGGTTTTTCAAAATTGGAGTGCTAATTTCACGCTGCACTCCAAATGTTAATATTTTTTAAAATTTCCTTTTGTAAACGTTTGGTGGTTGTTTGGTGGTCGTTAGGTGGTAGTTTTTTACTTGGGTGGTCAAAATTTTGGGAGATATCAATTTTCCAAAAAATCGTCCACAGCATGCGCAGATAATATGTGCATGTAGTTCTGGCGCGACAATTCAAAAGCAAGAAATATTACATCAACGCCAAATGTTAATATTTTTTAAATTTTCTTTTTGTAATCGTTTGGTGATTGTTTGGTGGTCATTAGGTGTTAGTATTTTACGTTTGGTGGTCCAAATTGTGGGAAATATCAATTTTCCAAAAAATCGTCCTCAGCATGCGTAGATGATATGCGCATGTAGTACTGGCGCGATAATTGAAAAATAAGAAATATTTTAAGTACAATAAAAAGTGTTTATTAACATATGTAACTATAATTATTGTACGCATTTTTTCTTTTACATTATTAATTATAATTTTAAATAATAAAATATCTAATTATTTAAATTGTAACTCAATTTCGTTGCCCATCAGCACATGCACCAATATATTTATTATCACAAAAAGTTATATTCTTAATATTTTTCAAAATTTCTTTTTAGAATCATTTGGTGATCGTTTGGTGGTTGTTTGGTGGTGGTTTCTGACGTTTGGTAGTAACAATTTTGACAGATATTCATTTTTCAAACAATCTGTTTACTATGCACGGATGTTCCAGCTCACAGCGCACATTAAATCAGCGCGAAATTTAAAATACCAAAATACTCGAAGTACAACCAAATGCGTTTGGTGACATATTCAACAATATAGGGTGCCAATCGAAACTTTGGTGCCATTTTTTATGAATAGAAAACATGTTTTTTTTACTATGCTTTGACTAGTTCTATTCAAAAGTATGATTTATTACTGTGAGCATAAAGTTGGCGAAACTAAATTACTTTTATTATGCCTTCAGCTTGTCTTCTCAATTTTTCATTGGTAAATTAACTAGGAAAATAACATAGTTGTCTTATAAATAACGAATTTAATAGCTGTTTTAGTTGTTTACGTATAATTTTTTGAACAACCAAATATTGTCCCGTAAAAAATTACTTTAACGCTTGTTGTACATGTCCAATGTTTCTCTTAAAAACAAGTTTAAATAAACAACGACTATATCACTAATTCAGTATAAACAGAAATATAATACTGAAGTAATTCATTTTATAACTAAAATACTTTTATTGTTACGG
>UCOK01020104.1:0-25362 GCA_900474325.1 Synergus umbraculus
TGATTAATCTGACATAAAATTAGCGAGAAAATATAGATTCACGTTAAACAGTGCGATAGGGTCAAAGTGAATGAAATTTTGTAGTAACAACGGATAAGAATCACCATTTTCATGTTTCTGCGTTTCCAAGAACAAATAAAAACGTATGCTAATCGGTAATCTCAAAAAGGTATGAAGTGAATGTTTCCTTGTCACGCGTGTGATTTCAAATTTGTAAAAGGAAAAAAAATAGTTAAATCGATATTATCGCCGAGAAAGTGAAGGATTTTTAACTAATAATGACAATGTTAATAGATATAACGAAACATATAAATGTATCATAAATAATATTATACACTTTGCGAGACTTCTGATTTTGTAAGAGCAGCGAAACGAAGCTGCAGGTTAATAATAAAAGTGATATATGGTGTTTTTTAAAAATCATGTTACTTCAATTAATGCAATCCCTATTTCAATATCTCTCTAAAATTGAATCAGTCAAATTCCACTGATTCAAGTTTAGAGAGTAGCTTATAGAGAAAGCACCTTTTATAAAATTTAGTGTTAATAAATTTCCATCTCACTTGCGAACTCCCGCCTGGTGAAGTCCTTGAAGGGATTGATCGAAAGCGACAGAGAAGGTTACCCCGCCGCACCGTTGCATTGGAAAAGAAGTTATCCGAGGACTTTTCAAAATATCCACTTGGCGTGAAGCTCGTTTCTGAAAAATCTCTTTCATATAGTTCTCGTTAGAAAATTTTAATTAAAGAAGAAATATTTCTAAAGGGAGCTTACGACCTTGTGAGACGTTTTTTCCAGAATTTTCGCAAAATTTTCAAACGTTTTGGGGAAATTTTCTAAAATGTTAGTGAAAATCATTTTCCGAAATAAAAATGTGGTATAATCCCTACGAAATCGTTGGGAAATTGTACGAAATTTTGTACAGTATTTCTGAATTAATTTGTCTACTCGTTCTGAATTTCCTTGGAAATTTGATTGATGGGAAAAAGAGGAGATCCGTCCGATCAGATTACAAGATATTCGCATATTGGTATATGGAAATTCGGGACTCGATTTTTAAAAGACTCGACAAAGCCCTATTAAATGATAATTATTTGTTATGAGTGAATTGCTTTTTCATTTTTCATACTTTAAATTTAATAAAATCCTTTCCTTGTGTCAACTTTGAATGATGATAATTTAAAAAGTTCCAGCTGAGAAATCAATTTTTTAATATTAAATTTACCATAACTTTCTTATTCCTGAATAAAATATAAGAAAAATAGGTCAATCGATTCTTCTCGACACAAAGAATCCTTCTCTTCCTTTCAACAGTTTTAAATTATAATAATTTGAAGACTCCGCTCAAAAACCAATTTTTCAAAAATGATAAAAGTACATACAAATTTAATTAAATCATTTTAAAAATATTAAAAATTGTTACGACTACAAAGCTTCCTCAATGAGGGAGAAAAAAGGATTAAAAGACTTTAAATAATAAATAAGGTTTAAAATAAGAGTGTAGCAGTCTTATTATAACTTATTTTATTATTTTGGACGAATGAACTCTTGGAAGCAGCAAGATCGATTGGGAGTGCCTTTCCCTTTGACACCTATATTTCACATAGAGCTCTTCAACATTGGCCTATTTTCCATTAACGGCTTTTCCTTTACATATGTTATTTATTTCGCCAGTAGAACAAATTTTTATGTTATTTATAAAAATATTCAGTTCTATAGCGTTGACTCAATCATCACTGCTTAGTTTAAACTAAACTAATTATGTAAAGTCACTCCTACAATATTCTGAAGTTTGAGCAACAGTGTGATAAACTTACCCTAAGACGTCACTCCAAGTATATGCTAAGTAGTAGCAATTAGTGCAATATTCTCATATATGCCAAGCAAGATAGAATACACCTATCTAGGAAAAAAAACGGACTTTAAAACTCTGCTTATTAACAAGCTAATTAAGATAAAACATAAAATAAAACTTTTCAAAAATTTATTACGATAACTAAAAGGCATGCAGTCGTAATATGCTCTCTAAAATTGAATCAGTCAAATTCCACTCATTTTCAATCACTCTTTTCTCACGATTTTAATCAGTGAAAATTCACTGAGAATCAGTCAAAAGTCACTGAAATTTTCAGTAGTCGTCACTAAACTACTAAAAATTTCAGTGACTTTTCACTGATTTCCAGTAGATTTTTCACTAATTAAAATCGTGAGAAAAGAGTCACTGAAAATCAGTGGAATTTGACTGGTAATCAGTTAAATTTCACTGATTCAAGTTTAGAGAGTGATAACAATTGATTTCTGTATTTTTGCAAATTTATTTTTTCAGTATTTATTGTCTTTTCCTTTTCCAACAATCAATGTCGCAAATTTGTTTTTTTGAATAGAATTTCTATTTTTTCCTTCATTTCTATTTTTCATATATATGAGACATTCATTAATGTTCCTTTCGTCGTTATTGAAATATCTACATCAGTAATTTAATAGTACCGCCGTTACCGCATGAAAGGTGAGAAAATCGATATTCTTCAGGTTCATATAGTTGACTGACATGGCAGTATTGTTTAGAGGATTTTTTTTTGTAGACCTGGCATTATTATTTGCTGGATTTTCTTCTGGCGATTTAAAACGATTCATTAACTTTGCAGGGAACTGGGTATTCTATATTCATAAAACATAAATATGGGTGATGTATGCCACAGAGAATGACGGTTCGCAAGTAGCGGTCAGCAACTACCAGCTAATACAAGTGATTCAGGTCAAAGTTGTTCCCGACAGTAGTAAAGCCCCTGATACGATGTAGACCATCAATCCTTGGTCGAGTGACCTGCTTCAAAATTATAATTATCGTTATGACCACATATACAAAACGACCAGAGCTTCTTAACATTTGCCGATTTTCAAACTCACCTGATTTTACTCTCCGGCATTTGTATAGCTCCTTCAGACGAATCACCAACCTAGCAAAGCTCCTGCTCGTTATTTTTTCTGATCGTTATTTTCCGTATTAAGTAAACACCGTTGGTTTTTTTTCCATAATTCATGAACTTCTATATATGTATAAGAAAATAATTCTTGCACAATTTACAGATAATTGGTGAGTTTACCGAAGCAAAATCAAATGCCAACTTTTCATATAACGACTGGTAAAAGCAAAAGAAAAAGTTTCGGAAAGGTTCAGTTCTTTCTTGTGCTTTTTCGAAAATTAGTAGATAATTGCCAATTAGAAATTTTCTACTAATTCAGACTTGGAACTATTCAGTTGCTATGCAGGAGTTCTAGAAAAAAAAAAAAAGAATACGAAAGAGATTATTGTTTTCATAAAATATATATAGCACACTGCTTGTAATCATTATCACGAACAGTATAATCTTGAGTGCATGCCATTCACATGTAATGTAATATAAACAAGAATAATTGCTGAAAAGTGTTTTTTTTTCAATTGTATAATGAGCATAGCTACTATTAAACTAGTTCTTGCTTTAATATATGCAAATTTATAAGTGATACTAAAGTTTCTACGCAAAAGACATAATTTGTTCGAAAAGTAAGCAAACGTTTATAACAAAAAAAAAATTGAATATCTCTTGATCTTTTCACGAATCCTTTTATCTACGTATCACCCTATATGTTAGTGGAATACTGACACGTCAATAGATTTCTATGTTAAGTATCGTGCCAAAAGTGGTTGCAGATATTTTATCTTTAATATGACGTCAAAAGGTTCTTACAAAGAAGAACTTCTATTCAAGTATTTGATTAAAATTACCTTTTCTCTTGAAATTCGTCTTTCGAAGGCTCTTTTCTTGTATTTAAGAGTCTATGTTACTTATTAAAAGAGAAAATTTAGTTTTTTAAATTACAATACAATAATAAATTTTTTTTGCACAATAATAAATATTTTTCACTAAAACTAGGTCATTTACCTTCGTCTATACGAAATGGGGGTAAATGGCCTGCTTTTATTGAAAAGTACAGTACAGACAAAAATTTGAATACACCTGTATTTCGATGATCATTTAAATTCTCTTAAATTTAATTCCATTAAAGATTAATTTTTTTTCGTTAAAGTTAAAACTTATCAAAATTCTGCTTCAAATGAGCACAGAACGAAGTCACATTGTTAATTTTTTAAGAAAATATTATAACAAACTTATTGAAATAATTGTCCAATTAGAAAATAATTAATCAGATATCATAGAACATGAATTAAAATAATGAGGACTAAATCGACTTTTAGTAAATTTTCTAAAATATATCACTGCTGTCTATATGAAATCGATAGAGCAGTTGCAGATGACGTTTCTCAACACATCTTCATAAAATCTAAAATATGAGGGCTGAGATGCACCATCTGTGAATGTTTTATCGATCTTATTTGAAGGCATGAGATTTCGGTCAAATGAAAATTAGGACAAATGGAAAGTATGAGAAATAAAGATTTAAAAAAAAGTGAAATAGTTCAGACGAATGTGTTCTTAAATAAAAGACATGATTAATGGTTTTGTATGACTTGACACATGATTAAAAAGTAAAATTAACATAGTTAAGTTTCTCAACAAAAAGTTCAGCAATTCCATTGATTTTTTTATTACAATTCTTGTATTTATATCTGATGATATAACAACAGTTACTTACATAATATAAGATATAATTATTGTAACATACATCGCCGTGAGCCGAATAAAAATGATTAATTTTCTATATTTTACATGTCGCGCTGTGTAATAACACCTATTCATGAGATATGAGTATTGAATGGTACGTCCTTTGTGCTTCATAATTCTCATTTATTTCCACCGCTTTTGCATTTTTAAATTTTCAATTTTTATCAGAATTTCTGATTAGATTTCAAAAAACATGCCGTTAACTTGAATGGTATCACTCATGAACCTATGTAATATTTTCTTATATTTGTGTCTCAAGTTTTGGAAACTTTTTAATCGAATACAATATAATCTTTCTTTAATCACTTTTATAAATTATAATTGCTACTTTAACAAGAATCTAGTCTCAGCAATATTTCCGAATTTGTATTAATATTAAATAACCATCTTTTTTATTTTTCACTTTTATTTTTCACCCTTTCGTTTATTTCATAGATCCATGAGATGATTGCCTTCTAATGTATTAATTGTTTATTCTAGTACAGCAATAATCAGACTTCTTAAGAGTAATTAACTCTAGAAAGATACATTTATCAATATTTGACTCAAGTTGCTTTTTTTCTTTAATTTTTGAAATTAAGTACAACTGTTTTGTAGACTATTTCAGTCGGTTGTTTATCACCGCAAAACATATAGGTTTATCAAGAGATTTACGCAACAAGTTTATTGGCAGCGATAATCAAGTCTTTACAAATTACGGTTTGACTATCAGTCTTTATGTATACATATGTATAAAGTGTAATTTTTCAGAGTTGTTTTTATGGGACGGTTCAAGTATCACGTGAGCAACAAAAGAATTAAAATGAAGAAAATAATATGACTAATGAACATCATAGGAGAAAGATGACGATATGGCCTTTATTCTGTTATTTCCTCACGTAATTAATGAACCTCCTGTTCTGTTAATCGAATCGGATTTTCAATAAATAAGCAAAAAATTAATATATATATATAGTAGAATTATCATATGTTAAAAATCTAGGAAAGTTAGAATATTTTATGTATTACGAAAATTATTCTAACACAACAAAAAACAATGTAAAATGCAAATAAATATTTATATAAGAAAATTGATATTATTGGAATTTATTACGAAATAAATGCAAAGAATAACTGAAGTGTTTTATTTGCTTCACACGTTTTTTGAAATAATTTTACAGTAAATTTTATGAATAAAAATGCATTTATCAATAAACGCTTGTTCCAATGACAGTTCTTAGTTTCTTAAGTAATTTAATAAAATATTTTAATATTATACAACCACCTCCTTTCGAAATCTCTTAAAAGGAATAAAAAATGCATTCCATGGTTAAAACATTGTTATATCTGCATATGTATTTAGTAGTATGTTCTAATATTGTATACTATATGTACCAAACATATCGAATTAGTATCAAATTCGAATATATTTTTACAAGTTAACGATTGCATTATGCGCACTTACAAGCACTCATAAGTGGAAAGTCTTCTTTGGCGAATCCAAAGATTAATTTTAAAGTTCATACATCTTTACAGAGTAGATATTTACAACTATTTAAGTACTTACATAAAAATCTTAATGACACAATATTCTCTTTGATACATGCACACCACGTTTATTAGATTATTCCACATATCTAATAAAAATGGTGTATATACTTGACGTGACTGATTCTTTTCAAGTCGATATTCAAACCGAATTTATCTAATTTAAATTTAAGTTAAAATAAGTAATGATTTTATTGAAGCTATGGACGATTGCCACTCACATTTTATTAAAACATATCACTAGATTCACTGGTTACTATCATCGATGTCAAAAGAATTGATCACGTCAAGAGGATAATATTCAATACTTTCGTATAAAATTTTACATGATTAAATGCGAAGGGGAGGTGTAATATGTGTACACAGAAAATGCATGTTGTCTCACAAAATTTAAATTACTAGACTCATTCACAATGCTATCGAAATCATTTTTAAATGATGCAAAACGTTTACAGGGTCACTTACAGTAAATAAAATTTTTATTCTAGCAGATCATTCAAATTTGAAAGCAGTTTATATCGCAGTAAGTTTTGCTACGCAGTAAATCTTACTATCCAGTAAATCTTACTAAGCAGTAAATCTTACTATAATTCGTATCCAATCGGTAGCGCTTCTGGATTAAAATAATTAACAGTATAGTACACCTAATATACCTCACTCCTTCAAAACATCAGGCACTCCGCTGAAAATTCATCAACAAGAATAGACTAATCAGTATAATTTCAATAACTGATCCTAAATTACGCATCTTTGGTACAATTCTTACCCACTTATTTTTACTGTTTATATAGTAGACATGCGCAATACATTTGGACAAATAAATAAAAGCATTCTTAAACTTATAATTGCAGATTTAACAGAGTGTGAACTACAATGAATTAAATTGAATAAAATGATGAGCTGCTGAGTAACAAGTATAAAAATTTTTCTATAAAAAGTGCAAATAAAGGGTTGAATTAATTATAAAGGTAAAAATTGATGAATATAACATAATGCTTGTGAATATTAAGTGAATGAGCAGTCAGTACAGTGTTCAACTAAACAAGTACAGTCCAGTGGATGGCTTTCTTTACATTCGCAAAAATTCTCGCAATCTTTAGAAAAATGGAAGTATTCGCGCAACGTTTCAATTTAAAATTAGGAGAATTTTAGCTCATGTTAAAAAAGTAATGTTGCTTTGGATAAATTGTATGATCTCACAGCCATGATATTGCGATGCGACGATATCGTAAAGAAAGATTTTTCCTGAGAAAAAAAAAATGTAGGATCAAATTTGTACAAGAACTTTGTGCAATATTCAGTGGAAAATACTTACATAAATTGTAAAACAAAAGACAAAACAGATAAATGAATGTTTTAATTTATCTAGTCGATATCTCCTTTTTTATTCTTCTCTTTTTGTTCTATATTACGTAATAGAGAATTCATGACTTTTAAAAATGGAGATGTTTTATTATAACTATAGGGCATCACATTGTGTGTCGTCAATTGTGGTATTTTATTTTATATACAGGTTGATATACATATCTCTAATAATCAGCGAGGTAAGTTTAACAATTCCCACGCAATATGAAATTTTACTAATGGGGTGAATCGTTTCTGATGCAACGAGAGAACTATACAAATTCCTAACTTCATAAAAAAAAAACTCGTACTGGACCATTGAGCAGAATCCAAATCGCTATAAATTATCCTATTTTTCCATTGACTTCCTTACATTCGATATACAAATCAATTTTACACCATATCAAAGTTCCAAAAGTATAAAAAAAGAAACGGAACTCATTTTAGCTTGAGAAGATCATGAGAAGAAATTTTTCATTACTAATTTAATAATATCAGATCTCACCAGTTTCTTGCATCAGAATCTACAAAACTCAAATAAAAACGCATATGTTAAGGACTTTTACTCTGATTCAGTTTTTGCTTATATGTGTATATAAGACTTAACACGTATATAAGACTAAGCGCATTTTTTTCGTCTTTCGGGTATTGTTGATAGAATAGAAATTTTCTTCGAATCCAAAATTTGTTTATATACAACACCAAATCATCGTACGATCTTAAAAACAATATTTCCGAGCGCTGACTTCTGGCACTGGGCTTAACGAAGGGGGTCGTCCCTCGCGAGGAACAACCCGTTCCTCTTGTCAGCCATAGTAGTAGCTCTTGGTGTTAAATCCCCTGGGGTTTTCAGGACGCAAAATTGTATGGAGACTATCTGTCCCCACCATGTGATTGCCTAAGTCCACACGAATACCAGAGCTTGGTATATGATGTCCGGATGGAGGTGACAGTGGTATCCTGGCGTCGGTATAGTAGCGGTCACCATGTAATCGTTCGGCTAATTGAGTCTCTGGCATTCTG
Source organism: Synergus umbraculus (assembly GCA_900474325.1). Classification (NCBI taxonomy): domain Eukaryota; kingdom Metazoa; phylum Arthropoda; class Insecta; order Hymenoptera; family Cynipidae; genus Synergus; species Synergus umbraculus. Next base: position 8,559 of record UCOK01020104.1, read on the forward strand.
AAAAACGATAATAAATAAGATTACTTTGTCCGAATCGAAATTTTTAATCTCTTTTAATCTTCTAAAATCTAAATTATCTAAGTTTATAGTTTCTAGAGTCTTTACGAGGATCTAGAGAGGTTTTACCATATTTCAAAGTACAAGACAAACATTGCTATCATTAGAGCCTCATAAATCCTCCTTAAGGGTGTTGAGTCAAGTTCTAATCTAAAAATTCGATTTCTTCATTTTACTCAACAAATATTAAATTTGGAATGCTTTCCTTCTGTAGAATTAATCAATTTTTAATTATAATTATGCGTACAGAGCGAGAAAATAGATATTTTTTAAGAAAAATGAAAATATTGAATTTTTAAGTGAGATTTTGAATTCTTCGCTTTATGGAAGAAGTACCGGAATTAAATATTTTTTCTCTCTGTACGCAGACTTCTATTTGAATAAAGATTAGCGCTACAGAGCGAAAAAATATTTATCTATAATTTTCGTTGAGTAAAATGGAGAATTCAATTTTGAGCTTAACACTTGGGTCCAACGTCCTTAAAAGTTAATATTATTTAATATTAAGAGCTTCAAATAACAATTTTTCAAAATTTCAGGAAAGTATTAGGAAAAAGTATACCTGGCATCCTGTAGTGGAACTGGTATTGGTGTACTAAGATCGATATCTGCATCAATTTCTGAAATGTCATCAGCGAACCCATTGGGAGGAAGACTGTCGTTATTTGCATGAAACTTTGCATCTCTTCTTGCTTTGTGTCGACTGATGAGAAGACGACCAATTATTAATCCCAAAAATAGCAGAACACCAGCAGTTACTGACACAATGACGTAGAGGTAGAATTTCTCTTGATTTTCTGTCGGAGATAAATTGAAAAATAATTATTAGCATAATAGATTGATTTTAAAGTTTCGGTTATTAAGATATTTTCTTTTTAAATACAATAATAAATTTGTGCATACTTTTTTCTAGATATATAAAACCTTTGCTTATAATTCAAAAATTTGCTGAACACTGCGTTGACTTTCTATTTATAAAGCTCACACACTTATAATATTGTTCCGTGATTCGTACAATAACACAAAAATAATATTAGATATTATCTCAGCTAAAATCTAACATGCACTTCTGCACAAAATCTTACAAAATCTTACAAAAACTCATTAAACGACTTATTTTACGGACATGCATGTTTCTTAGGACCATTTCATTAATTATATGTCAAGATGCAGCACGCATAAAATTATTAACCATATCAGCAATCAGGAAAAATTCATGGTCAAAAGTTTTACAATATGATAATGATCTTGGAGGGAAATAGGGGTGCAAACTGGCAACCCTATTCTAAATAGGTTGAAAGCGACTCGAGCCCCACCCCATCCTCTACGATAAAAATATGTAGTTTAACTACTTTCTCGTGTAGTTCGTTTTTCATCAGAGAAGTAGTTTCTGCTTGATTTATTTGACTCGCTCATAAATTTAATATACTGCTTTTCCATAAATTATGTTTCAAATTAATATGCAGAAAGAGGTCGGAAATTTTGCAGACCGCGTTGGGTTTTTTGTATCAGGACTTCAAATTCTTAGTTTTTGACATCAACCTCATCTATTTTAATTTAATAGACATATTATAGTTAAAAATATTTAAAAAATATTAAATAAAATCTAAAACAAGGGCCGATTCCACCAACTGTGATTAAATTTTAATCCTTGATTAACTTCAGTTAATCAATATTTTGCGTACGCAAATCAAGGATTAAAATTTAATCACAGTTAGTGGAATCGGCCCTAAATAATATTAACTAATAATATTCTTTGGATATAACAGTTTTCTCTTGGAAACAACAAGGGAGTTGAAGAACGTTTGCCGGCAAGGTAGGAGTTGAGTTTAATCGAATTTCAGTTGCTGGTACATTTATTACCCTGGAATACTTACTTGATATAAAAGAATAAGCGTTGATCCATTCATTGAGGTAACCAACAACTACCCGATCTTCCTCTGGTAAAGCGTAGATAACTGTTGTACAATTTGTTGGCGCAACATTACTAGGTTCGGGCTTAACATTACTTCCAATGTCGGCAATATCTCCCAACATCATCCCTGCAGAGGTACCTTCGCTTGGCAACTGCAACCTTTTCCGAGCTTTTCCGTTGTAATCAATTGAATTTAATTTATTCAACCGATCGATCACTATTACGCCAGAAAGAAGATCTCATCACTTCAAGTTAATTCCGATTTGAAAATACCACAGTACTATATATGTACATATTTACAAGACGTGCTATTTACATTTCATTTTTATTAAATTTTTTACCAACTTTCTTAGGAATTATGAATATATTAAACAATCAGAATACCATTAAATTCAAATTAAAATAATCATCACCGAATCTATTTCAAAAGCAGGTTTTACACTTGAAGTTGCAGAGATCCAGAAATTGACCCATTTAGCTATACTTAAAATGGGATTCTAACGAGGCCCTGGTGGGAAATTCTATTTGCAATAAAAATATCAGAAATCTCAAATATCTGAATTAAGTTTGATTGCAAATTCAAATGTAGAATCTGCCTGATTTGAAATGTATTCTGTATTTTATATGTACATCAGGAAAAACTAAAAATAAAATAAGTCCCATATTGAAACCCTAGCTTAGTTCTCGTCTTTAGAATTAGTAATTTAGTGGATGTTGGAAAATTTGTACAAAATGAATGGGAGCTAGTTATATTCTTTTATCAAAAATAATAGAACAGTAAAGAGCGAGAGAAAATAATGACTGCTATAAATAAATAATAATGAATGTTATATAACTGTGTTCAATGATTTTTTTGAATATGATTGTTAATAAAGTAGAGTGCAATTAATGAATATTAATAAAGCGTGCCAAGAGAACATGTATAATGAATAATGCGAGGATTGCGGCATATTGCTTAATTTGATTCGATTAATTTTCCCAATTGAAAAACGAAATCAACTGAAATAAAATGTTATTATGAACAAAATGTATTTCAAGTCTTAAAGTTCAATAAACCTTTTCGGTTAAAAATTACGTATTCTGCCTCTGGTCGACAAATATGTACACAGCGGAGTACAAATTTCGTGAATGGAAGGAGCAATGAGCAACTTAAGATTGCATAGTACATATAGATAAAACACGTGATATGAGCTTTATTCTGTATATAAACATAAAACTTTACGAGTTTAAAAATAGGCATATAGACTGATGTAGATGTATATTTATAAGAATATTTATTTATAAAAACTCGCGTATGATATTAAAATAAATTTTATTATAGTATAATAATTGGTTGAAATATGAAATTTCTTAATTCTACTCTATGGCGCCTTGGGGATTATTATAGTCCTCATGAGCAAGGGCCTCTAATATTTTCCAGGAAATGGTAAGATTAAGATCATAAAAGTCAAGAGTCGCGATTATCTCTAAAGTATATTGAATCCTTTAATTATAAAATATGTAAACCTTATTCCAGAAGTTAATTCAGAACGTGGTGTTCTTTTCTGAAAAATTGTTTAGAGAAATGTTTTAGATTAACGATTCGATAGTTTATTAATTTCTTTTAGACCTATTCCGATTCTAAAGATGTTTTTTTTTTCTGGTCAATATTATAGGGTAGATAATATATTATATTTCCCGTAAAAATAAGGCGGAAGTGAGATGAGATTCTCAGCGGGAGGTTCAAATTGAAGCCAATCAGATTGCTCTAATTTAAAATTGCGCCACTTCCGCCTTGCTTTTGTGGGAAAATGGTGACACATGATTGGTGGTTTCTGAACACCAATCACAGCTCGACCACTATTGTCCAAACTATCCCTCGAGAGACCCTATCCATGATCATAGCGGTAAATGCATGTCACGGCAGGGGAAAATTTCAAATAAAATTCCAAATAAAAATCAACGTAGTTACACGGAGAAAAATAGATATTAAAATGTAATATCCAGAGATTAAAATATTGGATGTTAGAATATTTGGATTATATATTTTAATATCAAGATATTATATCTAAATATCTAGATAGTCGTCCCATAGTTAAATAGCTAGATATTACTTTTTAATATCCATTTTTCTCCGTGTATAAATTCGTAGTCCTAATATGTACTTAAATTTATTGAAAAGCTGCAACAAGTAATTTAAATAATTACTGAAATTAAACAAGGAATTATAAGGTTTTAAATTTCAAAATTTTACAATTCTGAATTACTTTCCATACTTCTGAAGTCTCTTAAAACATTCTAAAGTCGAAAGATTTGAAATTGTCTATAGAGTCCTCTGAATCTCTTTAGCAAAGCGAGTGCAAAACGAGAAATCAATTCCGCCCAGAGTTCGCGGATCATAGTTGCTGGTTAGATTAAAAAAGTTTTTTTTAAAAACTGAAAAATTTGGTTCGAATGGCGGTTTAAAGATGAGGAGGCTTTATATATTATATAGATTTAAAAAACTCACGTGATTCCTATTCTTGGAAACTTAATATAGATTTTTAAAATTATATTCTAAAATATTGTGAGATATTAAAACTGAGATTCGAATCAGAAAAATACACTTGTAGAGATCTTAACAATAACTTGTTTCAACCTGAGGTGATTCGTCGGTAACTACTGGTACCAAACATACGTGTACTATTTGCTAAACATAAGCATTGCACAATATGTGTGCCGAGCATGTATCTTAAAAGATAGATTGGAATGAAAACAAGGCTTTTCAAGCATATGTTCAGTTTGTCATTTTTATGTAAATATCACATTGGAATGTTTATACAAGACTGATCTTCGAAAATCCGACCCGGTTCGAATACATTTTTAAGGATGACAGAATAACTTGAAATATCCTTTAGGGTTCCTAAGGTTTTGACGAAGGTCTGGCTCAAGTGTGCGAAGCAGAAAAAAGTGTATATCAACGATTGGACATAGGAATCAAAAAATATTATTTATACTTTCCCAGTCTTCAGATTGCTACAATTTTAAATTCAAATTTGTCTTGACTAAAGTTACTTTGCGTGACGAAATAGCTTGACAGGTGGGTCGATATTTGACGAGTTGCGTGCGCATTTTTGTTGCTGAACAACTATAAGTTCGCGCCCAACGTGAGATCTCGCTGTTTTCCTTTTAATCTTTTTCTAAGATCGCGATTCGTACTCTAACTAAATTCATTTTATAACCGGTAGCTTGTAGGTACTTCACTTAAAACACAATGCAACTCTAGCTAGCTGCTTCATTTTAATTTAAATTAAAGAGCAGTATTTAATTACAATATCCTTTTACTCTCCAAGTTAACACCACGTGGTCTGCATGAAAAGTGCCTTCATCTCCCTCCAAGTGATTTCATATATTACACTTGAGGGTGTTACAGCCGGAAAGGTTTTGACTTAAAATTTCACTTTGCAATCCAAACAAAAACCAATTTGTAGTCTATATAATAGAAAGTCATTAATAATATAAAGTCATTAAGAATATAAAGTTTCACTAATCATTAGTCAACTTTAACTAATAGCCAATCAAATTTAACGAATTCAAATTTGAAGGTTCAATTGTCAGCCAATAAACACCCAAGAGCAAAAGTTGACTGAAAGTGCTTGCTTAATTGTATAGCCAAGCTGCAAATTTCCCCCTGGAATTATAGTTCCGTTAATTGAGTAAAACACTCTTTCAGTGTAGTAATTTCCGCAGCAAAGTCACGGACAACAGAACAACCTCGTATATATTTATTCAACGAATCGAGCTTGCTACTCCTGTTAATGTAATTTACATAAAGCACGAACACGTTCAATTAATTTTCTGCGTAATCTGAGAGGATTTGATGGACCACACATATGATAAAACTTATACACGTGCGTATTTTAATCAGATCTACATAATATTGAAGTAATTGTATCAGGGATATCATTTCGTTTTATTATCGAGCTATTATTATAAATAGTTAAATGTGTATATAAAATTAGCTTTTTTTGGCTCGGATAAAAAGCTGCATAATCCGAGGGAAAATCTCTTAGGACATCTCTCCACGGTTATGAAAAAGAGTTTCTTGCCTTTGGAAGAGTGAGCTAATCTATTCAGGGTAATTCCCCGTGTGGAAAAATTTTGGGACAGTTTTAAGAGGGAATTAAAAGTTCAGTGGGAATTAATTCTAGTGCGTCTAATCTAGGCGATCTAACTATATCTAAAACTGAATCAGTCAAATTCCACTGATTTTCAGTGACTCTTTTCTCACGATTTTAATCAGTGAAAATTTACTGAGAATCAGTCAAAAGTCACTGAAATTTTCAGTCATCTTCACTAAACTACTAAAAATTTCAGTGACTTTTCACTGATTTCCAATAAATTTTTCACTGATTAAAATCGTGAGAAAAGAGTGACTGGTAATCAGTTAAATTTGACTGATTCAAATGGCCCTAATATGGACCTATGGTTCCATATTAGGGCCACATTTAGAGACTCCTAGACGAGAACTGTCAAATCTCCCAAAACGAGAATTAGAGTCCCTTGTCTTTGTCTCAAAACTTGGCAAGTCTCTCCGGAGAATTTATTCCTAGCCATTATAATTAATGTCCGGAACCGTGAGGTATGAGTGGTCAAGTCACCTGGGCATAAGCAAAGCACTGATTGAGGGTACAAATAGAGAAAGTGTGAGAGCATGTGGTCTATTTGTCCTACATTTTCTGAGTTACTTCTCTCAGGTTGAAATAGTTATTGTCCAGGGAATTATTGCAAGGGACTATTTCATGTCCGGAGAATTTCATGCCCCGGGAAAGCTTGCTTGCCTTTCCCTCAAATAGAGAAAGCTCTATAATTCATGCTTAAGGAGAGATGTTGTTAGCAAGCTTTATTATCCATTTTTATTCCAGACAATAACATATGTAATTGTATTTTCTAGGAATAGTATAATTTTCGGCTAATTTCCCTAATATATGTAGTATCCGAATAGCACCCTAATTGCAGTGGGGTCAATTCGGGCAATTACTCTCCGGGAATCTCAATGAATTTCACAAAGTTGAAAAATATGCTTCTTTTAAGAACCGGAAGACGAGAAAAGCGTATTAGTTCGGATAAATCAAGCAGAACTATTCTTTTCAACTTCGTTCGGAATGCAATTAGCACTTTCTCTTGATTATATTCGTTTAATTACAGAAAAGTGGGATTCTGAGTAGCTGAAATATTGTCGCCGATTGGTTGAACTGCTTGATCGAGTAGAATAAAAGATCCTTTTTCGATCCTAACGAATAAGCGAACCTGCCAATATTCATGTGCCTGATTACTCCGACCACAGAAATAATTCAAGGGATTTCTTAATTAAAAACGTTCACCGTTTTCAAAGCGTATAATAGTCGCAACCACAAGGAGAATATTGACAGAGGCTGAGCCAAGACAGTTCATTATTCTGTTTTGTCTATTAACTCCTCCTTATCGGACTTACAAATTATATAATTCACCTTGGTTGATCAAAAGAAGACTGTATTCTTCAAACAGAAAGCAGCAATTCTTATCTTTTACTAATTTAAAGTTTTCTACGAAAGCCTTTTATTGTATGCCCCTCTCTTCTGTTTTAATCATCCAATATCTAAGATTCTAATGCATAAGGAAATCCAATAAAATTAAAAAGCACTTGAAATAAAAAAAAATTGCATTCGCAACTTTCAACTGTAAACACTTATGTGTTTGTCTTTGCGCTAAGAGGATGCAATTTTGTAGAAACGTAGCTTTTATTCACGCGAAGTTTGAATACAAACTGCCAATTTCCATGCTCCCAAAGGTAACTAGAACACGTACTATATCGAATTTGTTATTCGCGGGAAAAGAGTGTATCGATTTTTTTTTATTCAAGAAAACTAAAAAATTCTTCTAAGAATATTCAGTTTTACTCAACCAAGTTTTCTCAGTGCCGCAAAAAGAACGACGGTAAAGAACATGTATTTACATTTACATATGTATCTTGAAGTGAATTGTAGAAAAAAATAGAAGTTCTTTAAACTCTCTGCTGGTAATCTCTTTTTACACGTAATATAACAGAAGAAAGTAGCTTCAGAGTCAATTAGATGCCTTAATGAGATGGTAACAAAAATAAAATAGCTAATTTTACAGAACTCCAAGCTAACATTGGAATCAATTGTTAATAGCTAACTACAACTTTTAATTAAGCCGAATGTAATCATAAAAAGTTTTTAGTGCGTCTAGAAGGAATAAGGAACTATTGTCGCATATGTCGTTTTTAAAGATTAAGTAGGGCACAACTGGTAACTCTGAACACTTTGTCTTGAGCGCGACATACGGAGAGTATAATTTACATATGAGGCAGATGCTCTAAAGCACTTGAATGATTACTCAACAGAGTTAGAAGCGTGTAAATTTAATGATCAATATAAAGTTCCAATATTCATATTCAAGAAGAGACAATTTATTAACAGTGTATATAGGTATATACATATATAATGAAGTGAAAAAGATAGGGAAATACTATATATACTTTTAATTTGGAAGCTCAGTTCCGTCTCTGTACTTCTATCTTATTGAAACTTTAGAATTGACAAGAATAGGTAGAGGAGGGAATTGTAAACTACATTAGTCGTCCTCGTGAATCTGGAAACTTAACTAGCAAACAAACTTCGAATGTCGAAGGATATAACGAATTCGAACGAACCGCAGGTAAAGCATGGGTACCGTTTCCTATAATTACATGAGTTTTGAATTTGAAGCCACCTGAACTCTTTAATTTAGCCCCTATAGTAGAGCACACATTCTGCCAAAACCTGATCACCTTCCTCGACAATGAGGCATAATTTTCCCTATTCACCTACTCGTTACCGTGAATCAGATTCGAAGCGACGCGCTTCACGTCACTTTCATGTGCACACAGCACTCTAATGTGTAATTTTACAAGCTTCTTCCATCAGTCAAGCTATATTTGAGCTAATATGTAGCATGAACTGTAATATTGAAGACGAAGTTATTTAAATTCTAATAAATTAAATTTACAAATTAAATTCTTGAAATAAATGATAAATATGAAAGCGAAAACATTTTTGTGGGTGGAACTTGATTTTTGGTGGACTTTTCAAATGTTGAGTATTCTGAAAAGCTAACACTAGAAGTATTTGACAACAATTGAGCCTTAGAGCAGATCCTACATAGAACTAGACAATGCAAGCATTCGAGAGACGACAGTACTATAAAAAACGTGGGAAAAATTGTCAAGGGAAAAAATAAATGGCCTAAAAACGCATGAAACTTTCATAGTTTTTAAAATCGTAAAAAATTTCTGTTTGTGTTTCTAAAATTTTGTTATTGCTGTGAATAGGACTATAGAAAAAACTAAAATAAAAGCATCCTCGCATTTCGTGGTAAAACACTAGTAACTATAAATGTTCATATTTCCAATTTACAAAAGGTAACGGCACGAAAAACGAGATTATACTAGATCTGCATTTAAAGCGAAGAATATTGAAAATATGTTCAGGAAGGGAAATATATTATGTCTTTTTATAAGTAACTTCCTCGAAAAAATATCCACTATCGGCCACAGGATTAAATTACGTGTCATTGGCTTTTTCAGCACAAGATGTGATTACAAAATATCCCTTTACATTTTTCAACATTAAGGGAAATGTCGCTACAATTCAAGCAGATAAAAAAAGTTCCAGATCGTCAGAAGTAAATAAGGTGAATTTTCGTTGAAAGAGTAATTTACATTTAGCATTTTGAGAAAAGTATACTAATGACCCATTTCTTTCCTTTCATAGTTTCATCTATCTACTTCTTTCCCTAAGTGGAAAAATCGTAAAAGTCGGGTAGAAAGCAGAGAATAGAGGTGATCAACAAGTTCAAACCCGCAATTACCTAACGTTAAGGTGTTCATTCATATCGTCTTACGAGGAGAACAAACAAGCTTTTTCTCCGACCTACTGGGTAATAAAAGTAACTTCGAGATGAGATCTACTCATTTTGAAGTCCTAGAGAAAATGTATAAAAGTTTGCATTACTAACTGCATTAGTAACTCCATTAATCTCTTAAACTAATTAATCTCTTAATTTAGTAAGAATTTGACTAATTGCATCATTAGCCTTATATTTAACTATACTGAATTAGTAATTTCTGCACTTTCTACCAAATGAAATAGTAAGACAGCTATTACCAAAGTAAATTACATAGTAAGAATAATTTATAGTAAACTACTTCGCATTACAGTTTGTATACTTTTAATCCACGTTAATAAATTTTTTTATGGCAGAGTAAAAAGGATTCAAGAAAAATGTGCTATCCATCTTTTCGTTTTCTCGATATTCTTACGGGAAATTCGGTAATATTTTCTCTTTTTCTTATATGATTTTGGTGAATGGGGAAATTAAATTAAATTTTGCTATAGCGTGCTCCTCACTTTTTCAATTCATCTTTTTATTATTTTATTCTACTCTCGATCTAGAACTCAATACAAGAAGCTCCCTTCAAATTCAATGAATAAATTTTAACACGATTTATACTCTTCTTTTCCTTAGCCTTGAAACTGAATACGAGTTAATAAATTTCCCTTACAAGCAGCTTCGCTCAAATTTCCGCGGTTATTCGGTAAAAATTATATAAAGCTTACATTCTTGCAAAATTTTTATGTACCCAATAATTAATGAGGTAAATAAACAATTATTATTTATTTATGTGTCACTACCAATTGAATGAGAAAAAAAATTGTCCAATGTTTTGTTAAACGCTCTTAAAAGGAGTCATAGCTTATTTACAAACGTTAAAAAAAAATGCATGCTTTTAACGAAAAATAGGTACTTTTTACAAAAACGATTTCTCGATCTTCATACAGCTACTGTATATATGTATAATGTTCTATGTACATGTTTTCAAGCTGCAATTGCAAAAACTAAAATACTAATGTATCTACTGACTATTTAATCTTACAGCTTTTAGGTAAGAAGCCGTACTGCGTCCTCTTTACTGCCGCGATAAGAATAGAGGAAGTTTTAAAGGCGCACCAACTTTTCAAAAAGGTGCTTAACGTTCTTTTGCTTCGAGGACATAAGGATCCACATACGACGTGCTTTATGACTCTTAAAGAGTTTTACATGCAATACATTCACTTCGGGTCTTAACACTTTGCGAAGTGCATGTTTGCATTTATATACACAGATACATAGTCGAGAGGTAAACATAACTTCTTGAATCCCCTCGAGACTAGAACTACTAACAATAAATAATAATCCTAGTTGGTAGATTTATCACAAATAAAAACTCTACTTGCAACCACTTGTAATAATTTGAAATCGCATGCCTCACATTCGAACTTTCCGATTCTGTGATTCTTTCTGTTTTTTTTCTGTCCTCGGAAAGCTCGCATGCATCCAAATGTTGCCAAAATCGTTCAAGATTTTGATACATGAATTATCAAATTCAAAAATGTTATCTAGAGTGTTATGAGGATTGACTGAAGCGAGAGAAGAGAAAAACAAGAATCATATAAGCATTCATGCGTAAAATCTGGTGATAAAAAACATGCCAACATTGCCAACGAGATGAACATCACGAATTAAAAAGGAAAAATATGATTTTGAACTCACCCTCGCTATTAATTCTTGCTCGTGGAGGTGTTGAACTCACAGTAGGCAAATTCCGCGAAACGTTGTCTCGAGGTTGAGGTTGCGGCCCTTCTAAGTTGGGACTGGGACTAAATTCCGCTCGAAAATCAGCTCTATCGAATCCTTCATCAAATTGATGCAAGACATTTAGCTCGTCAGGCTCAAGTTCACCTTCGAATTGTTCTCGTAAGACTATCCGTGGCACTGAAATAATAATTTTTAAATGAAAAGTGTATAATGAAATAAAGTAATTAATAAATCGTTTAAGGACATATATTATGATAATGATAAATCTAAAATTTTACGTCCAAAATGTGTGATAATAGGTACTTTATTCGCAAAGCAAAATGCCAATAAATTAATGGAAGGGAAACTCGGTGTTCTGTTTGCGAGGAATGCAGCTTCCATACTATTACTATAATAAGTCCGTGAAATTAGTCGACAAATTTCTCGTCAAGCAATAACTAAAGTAGCTTCATCAACGTCACGAATGCTTCTCGCGGTTCTGTATTATGTCTTTGTCATCTAATGAAAACAGTCACCAATATATCTATATGAATATTCGTCTAAGATTCTAAGAATCAGGATAGAAAATTATGCAATTATGAGTTTCAAACACAATAATTAAGTTTCCTCCTTGTTACTCTATTAAATTTGCATGAAACCAAACTAAAGAGTATTTTTGTCATTATTATTGTCAATCATTCATGTTTAAAATGATTTAAAAATACACTGTTAGAAATGTATTGAAAATTCAACTACTTTTGATTGAATATTCATTCAGCTACGGTAATTATAAAAAACTTCAACTAAAGTAATTCAAGTTTTTTTTTACAGTGTATCTTATGTTGAAATATCTTCAATACTTTGAGTTTAGTCACAAAAACAATTGTGTCATAAAAACTGTCAAGTTTTCTGAAACCTCTTGAAATCAGTTTGAAAAAACTACGTTCACTTTTACTTAAATTCAGTATAAATAATGGAAGTTATAAAATACATTATCTGCGAAATGCCGAGTGCAGTCGATAATTTCTTATATTGAATGCACAGGGTGATATGTTCTTTATTTAATGGATTATTAATGCCGTCTACTGTCTCTGCAGATTTATTGAACTTTTCTGCAGTTACATCACAAAGGGATCGTTTATAAGCGGATGAGAGCAGTACAGTGCACATTTAATTGGTGGTATATCACTTATATCCATAAACTTTGCGTTTGTATAGAAGCTCACTCGCCGCTGCGGAAATAATTTAAATGAGTAGGCTCAGCAAAAAAAAAACTATATGTAGCTTCCGCTGAATCTAATTGAAAGAGCCGATCATATACATTTTCAAAAATACCACCTCGAAGAAATAAGAAATGGAAGAATAAAAGCAAATTCAACGGAAGAAAAAGAGTGTAACGATAAATCAACTATTCCCCAATCTATTAGGGAATTACATACATATCTATAGATTTTTAATCAAAAATTATTGAACATACCCCGAGAGAATTGTCGGAATCTTCGAGTAGGATTTGTAACTGTTTTAAGGCACTTGAGAATTTCTACCAGTTCGATCTTGGAAACTCGTCTGATTTCATTGAAAGTTTAGCTTGGTATAAAATAAAATTTCAGAATAATCTCATTATATCAAGTGGAAGATTTTTCTCCGTTTCATTATAAATATATATATATATAATAATGCTACTAATTGAGGCTAATGAGTATAACTTAAGAGAATGTCGAAGTTACGATTGAAAATGCTAATCCACGTGGATTTTTTAACTTGGGATTACATATCTAACATATTCATCGAGTAGTAGAATAATGTTGTATAATGTGGAATAATGTTTGTGGTGAGTATGTATGTAGTCTCGATCTCGTGAACAACACAAGTATCTCGACATAAACTTATATAAAATCCCCAGAGAAAAGGTTTGCACCGACGTAGATGTAAACAGACTGCAAATTTTCGAACAAATTAGAGCTAGTGGAAGCATCAAAAGCTCTCTATTGCAACTGCTCACATTGGCTTAAAAACCAGAGACTGTATATCTGTTCCCTTTCTCTCATTTTAGGCGAATGGAAAAGGCAATACTGAAACATAACAAAGTTCAATAACAGAGGAAAAAATCCAGTTTACATTTACTTCAAACGATTATTATGTTCTCTTACACAATGTGTACGCAGGTATATTTTTTTATTAAAAAAAATGTAAAGACCTACTTCTTTTATTATTGATTTATATTTTTTTTATATTTTACGTCAACGTAGTTCGCAGGTACTCTATATGTCTATGTAACTACTGGGCGGGAAAAATTCTTTGAAGCATGCTTACGAAGCAAAATTTACTTGACCATAAAAAATGCTCCCATACCATACAAAGGAAAACTTTTTTGAGGTAATATGGTCTATAACTTGGATAAAGTTGCGAAAGTGAGTTTCCTCGATTTTGTTCAAGCTACGTATTTCGTCATTTTTTCCCACTTTATCTCGATAAGCACAGGGCATTTAAGAGTTTTCCTCGGCAAAACCAAACATCGGATAAAAATAGAGAGCTCCCATCATTTTTGTACTTAATTATGTATGAAATTATAAAAGATGTTTATACACTGGAAAATTAATTAATATGTATATTGCGTTGATAATCACAGACCTATTTCTTCATAAAAATGATTATTTATTAAACTACATTTCATGATTACACTGAGAAACTCTGTGTTAGAAAAATTACTAATATCGATAGCAATTAGTAATTTTTCTAACATAGAGTTTCTCAGTGTATATTTAGAAGGATATTTCTCCTCGTTGAGAAATATAGTCGTGTACTCTAATAATACATTTCCTAATGAAGAAAAATATCTCGATGGCGAAAATAAGATTTGTAAATCCAATCACGCGTTTCATCCCTGATAAAATCAATACATTGGCCGAGAAATAAGTAGGTTCTACAGTTCTAGTTTTCAGGACGAATTTTATAAGTCGAGGGCATGTTGCCAAGCCATAAGACACTGAAAGATAGCTGAATAGGATGAAAATGTAGCAAAGGATAGATGTTAGCACGTTTCAATTGGAATAATTATTGCTTTAAGAGAAAAGGTGAGAAGTTGAAATATCACAATACATAGATAAACTGAATGAACATAGATTCTAAAAAGCCAATTAAAAATAGATAAATTTTAATCGATTATGAAGATAACAATAGACTGCCTTAAAATTGTACACCAGAGTATTCAACTCATTAATATAATTTTGAATATAATCTGATCTATGTAATTACATCTAGTTTTCATGTATTGGATATAATAATTACTATAACCCATCGCGTAGAGTTTCCTGAATTAATATTAATCACGTTACCAATTCCACATTTTCCATTAGAAATAATCGATTAAATCTCCCAAAGGATTTAAGCTGAGAAAATCAGCATATAGTAAAATTTATGAAATGCATCATCAGTATTATTAACTTAATGCTATTTATTTTACTGTTAATTATTTATTTTAATGCTATTTATTCTTAATGTATTTGAAGTTTATATAAATGACTGTATTTAATTATTTTTCGATTATATGAGTACAATATATCACGTTGCAAACGCAAACATCAAAGTTGGTCATTTCGCAAGATCGAATGCTTGGCAGAGGGTAGGTCTATAAAGTTTCCCATGACGCCATGGAAGGGATTTGTACTGGCATGCGAAGGGCATGGAGAGGCAATAATTGTTCCCCAAAGTACCATCAACGGAAATGTACTGCGGACCTTGGCAACTAGACTGTGTCTAAATTTCGCACCAGGAGTCGTCAAAGCTCGTATTTATCAAACTCTAATCAAGCGGTCCCTGTCCGTATAAAAAACACCACTATTTTTAGAGATATTTTTTCACGGTATTTAAAAACCTTGTTATCAGTGTAGAATTTAATGAACGTTTCGCCAACCAAGCTTTTATAATGAAAAAAAGTAATATTCAGCTTTGTAGTATTCTATACATGTAACAGATAAAAAGATATATATTTCAAAAAAGTAGCATTCATTTACAAGGGAGGTATTTCAGAATTAAAAGATAATCAGACAAGATAATTTTCTTCTAATTCTCCCAATATGTCTTGTCAATTTATCCTTTATCACTCACTTATGTTGTTTAATCATTTCTCATATTTAACGAGCTTGTGATCAGGTCGAGAGCCAACAGTATGTGCAACATGAAGAGTACAGCTATATGCATCCTCTCATAGCTGATGGTCAACGACGAGTTCCAAATGTACGAATGACCGAGCAACAATCAAGCAAACTAATGCCAAACGACAGGAGAATTCTCCACGCTCACATGCACACATTCCTAATTCTGCCCAGAAATGCGAATGCAGACCTTCAATCAATTCCAAATCATCGAATGAACATACCTGATGATTCAAGTGAACCATCAACCAAAACCGGTTTATGCGAGATCCAATCACTCACATGGAAAAAAGCGTATATATATATATTATACGTATTGTATATGCGGATTTCTGTGATCAACTTTAACTGCCATGATAGATTCCTGTTTTCCAATTTATAGAACATCATTCTTCTCATGTAAATCACTTTATATTACCATTTGCCAACTGTTTGTTTTTATTCATGAGACTGCTCATTTCCATTGTTTTTCAATATTATATAATTTATTATATTTTATTTCTCTCAGCTCTTAAAATCTATGTTAAACTTCGTGAAAAACTCTAAAAATTCCAAGAAACCTTTGAAAAAAATGTCAGATCGATTAAAATTTGTGAAAATCACTTAAATTTTTCAGAAACTTCTTGAGGTTCTTTTAAATTCAATGATAACAATTCAAATTCCATGAAATTCTTTAAAATGCTCACAAAATTATTTAAATATCAGAAAAATCTCTCGAAATCACTTAAAATTATTAGAAATCTCATAAAATTCCTTAAAATTTCAGGATAATATTTCAAATTCCTTAAAACCTCATAAAACTCTTACAAAGATTTTAAAATCCCCTAAAATTTCACGAAATATCCTAAAATCCCATACAATTCTACAAAATCGTTTTAATATCCTAAAAATATTTTGAATTTCGTAACAATCACTTTAAAATCGTTAAAAATGCACATAAAAACCTTCAAAGTCATTAATCTCTTCAAATCCATGTTAAAATTAGTGAAAATCTCTAAAAATTTCTAGCAACCTCTGGAAATTTCTCATCTTTTATAAATTAGAAATATTTTTTGAAAACCCT
>UCOK01020104.1:25382-105387 GCA_900474325.1 Synergus umbraculus
TATCTTGAAGTCCGATTGAAATCTGATCAAAGTCATGAAAAATTCTAAAAATTCTCAGAAACTTCTTGAAATTCCTGAAAATTCTACGATAACATTTAAAATCCCATTATCTTCCATGAAATCTTTAAAAATTGCACAAAATTCCCATAAAATTCCTAGATTTCTAAACTCGAAAATTATTTCGAGTTTAGACTCGTGACAAAATGATTATTAACGAAACCAAATTCAAAATTCTGATTCAATTCACGCGGAATTTACAATTCGGCAAATATCGATTGTCGAAAATCACTATCGATATTTACACGACGAATCAATCATCTTTTTAGAATAGATACCATTTGCCAATTGTTTTTATTCATGAGACTGCTCTATAACAGTAGTAGAGTAACTTGGTCCGTTTTCTGATTATTTAAAATTATCTACTGATAAAGCCACGAAAAAGCAAATATATAGAGCCTGGATGTACAATTTTATTATTTATAACATTACACAGGCGATGGTAACTTATTGGCCTGACCCATATGTGCCTCCTCTTAAACGGCCCAGCTCGCGGGTGTCCGCCAGCTGCTCTATTCGCGAGAACGCGGGATTACGATATCGATTTTGCAGTTTCGCGATGCCTCGAACACACAAGTGGCAAAGTGCGAACGGAGTTGGATCCTCTTTGACAAATGGTTTCACAAATTTATTGGCGGTGCGACGTCAGCGACAAAAGTCTACGCCAAGCTTCGACGAATCGTTTTTTTCATTATCGCATTGGAAAATTTGATGGAAAGCGATATTTCTGTCGATATACTTTTTAGATCTGGATTACTCCTTAGGTGATCGTAAACCTTCTATAAGGCGCTATGTCGATTTTTCGAATGATATATTTAACCAGTAGGGACGTTAAGGGTCATCGATTGTATCATAAAAGTAGGAGTCTGAAATTGTTCGACTCGCATTTACCAATTGCTTTACACATAAAAAACAAAGTGTCGTTACTGTACACGGATGTCAGTGTAAAAGATCTATCTTTAATAAAAATTACCTAACACCTCCCCAGCGATTGTTTCGAATTGAAATTCAATCAGAAAGAAACTTTCAAATCTTCTTAGTTCAATCATTACATTTTTTAAGTAAATAATTATTATATCTATATGCCATCTGTCTTTTTAATTTTCAGAGAGACCTAGGAAACATTTTCTTGGGTTGGTTGTAGGTAATATGCATATCAATCGTGCAGTCACGTTTGACACCAGCCTGCACTGCTTTGCATCCTAATTTGCATGCAGACATTCTGAAAATGTCCTCTATCTATTGTCAGTATGGCTGAAATTATTATATTCATTCAAAAGTACTTATTCGGGTCAAAATGAAAAAACATTGTCAGAAGAATAAAAGTTTAAGGTGTCAAAAATTACGCCCAGGAGTTGCAAATTTATTCTGCATATTTTAAGTAAGATGGAAGTTATCTTCATTATTTCTCGATTCCAGAATAAGAAAGTTAATTAAACCGTGACGCGGAAGGGACTTAATTGAGGAATTAAAATATTCAAGAAAATTATACTGACATTACACTATGTCAACATTTAATAACTTTCCTTTAATTAGAAAGTATATTTTTAACGTATGGTTTTTAATGATATAAGGATTTATTTCCACGATAAAAATTGCTAACAGTTGGATTAACTGATGAAAAATTTTCGCAGTATTCGCGACTTTTCAATATTTTAAAAACATAAACATGGATAACTGAAGGATTTCCAAAGTAAGTTGAAATTTATTGATGCCCGATATCCGTGTCCAAATTTTACAACTTTACAGACTTATATAGCGGAAGTTACGAGGACTCTATAGTGGTTTAAAATCCATTTGCACAGTCGTCATTTATGCAGCACAGAGCGTGAAAATCGTAGTACCCTGTCTTCCATTTTCCGGATTTAAATTTCAATCATACAGTAGTGCACTTGTGATCAATTTCTTACGTCACGTATTATATTTATATTACACTTTAGCATAGAGAAAATTATGTGAATAATTTGTCACTGGTCATTAAAATCCATCATCAATATTTTTCTGAAAAGAATTATAATATACGTGATTACGCATTTTAAATTACGTGCTGTTCATTCATGTGCATGCTCTCTAGAAAATCATCCTTCTTTTTATGTAGGTTAGTGATAATGTGAAAGGGTCGTTAATACGTACTTTTTCTACTTTGTAAACAAATCAACCAGTGATCTTCGAGCAGAAAAAGGTCTTTCGCCTGTTAGGTTCAACAGCTAATTTAATTTATGTATTTATGAAGACAATATTGTCAGAAGAGTTAAACTGATCACTTTATCTCTTTGATCATATATATATAAAAAAAAATAAAAAATAACAACATCAGAAATTATCTGAGAAATTAATTGGGGTAATGGAAGCTTTGTAAGATTTTTTGGAGGTCTTTGAAGATAAATGGCAAAAAGTTGGATGTCGGGGTGAGTTAGCCTCCCCTATTTTTGGCGTGAAGGAAAAAATCTTTCTCCACAAGTTACAATGTGGGTCAAAGATAAACAGAACTTTTAAATAATTTTGCCCGCGAGAAAGTCCAAATCATCCAATTCTCACTCTCAAGCAAAATAATGCGAATTCTTCTATAAATTCGAAAAGCAGATTCTTATCGTGCTGATGGTGACTAATGTTAACACCTTCTTTAAATATTTAAATTGTCTTTTTCCTTTCGTGTTTGTATAACTACAATAGCTAATCCTCTAGAAGAAAACACAAATCTGTCCTCTTTCAAGAATTCAATTTTCACGTCAACAACAAAGAATTTATCGTTAAGGTCTCGCATGAATACAAAACTTTCACCTCCGACCAAATGCGTTTCTTTCTTTTTTTTTTTATTTCGTGACCTGCCTCTCTCTTCCTCTCTCTATCTCTCCATCTATATTTTATTCTCTTATATTCTTGAATCTTGAATTCTTAGATTTGTCTCGTATACCGAGGCATTCATTCTAACATCAATCCTATATGTACCTATTTCCAAACGCGAAACGAGGAACCTTCTTCTCCTTCCTTTATCTTCAGTCGATTTTTCCCTTGAGGTTATAGAAAATGTGAGAAATGTGTATTGTAACTGTACAATGTACATGTTCCGTACTTTGCATTGCATCGATCGAGATAAATTGAAAGAAGTGTAAATTTGATCGTATTTATATACCTTCAAACCTGAACGATTTCTTATTCTTCTATGTAACATGTGAACTCACAAATGTGGCTTAATTTTATACATAGGCATCAAATAAGAGAAATTTACCTCGCGCATATGGAATTTTAAAAAGATTCAAAAGGTGTGGACGCTTATTCAGAACTACATTCAGCTTTATATATGTATACAGATTTTATCCCAGAAGGTCCACTTTCCTGCTCTTTTGTAGAGAAAATTATATCAAATGCCACATCGAATTAAAAAAGAATTAAAATCTCTCTCTATATTTTTTTGGGGATTTCCGACAAAGACTTGATGAAAGACTGATAGAAGAGTTACGACTGGTGACGCATATCGAACAGAAATTTATTCTCGTGAAATATCAACTAATTTTGAGTACGTCAATTAGAGATAGAGAATTCCTCGGAGACAGGGAAGCTATATTTTTGATTATGTTTCCCCAAGCTCGGAGATATGACGTTTATATAGTTGCTGACTGCTCTATATCTACCCACTTAATTCGAAATTGTAGAGATTAGATCATTAAATGTAATAAACTATTTTCATAAATCCCACGCAGTCGTTGTGCAAAATGATACTCGTATTTGAATTCTAGAAAAGGTCTACCATCGGCAATTGGCATGCTATCTTGATCCTCGTTCGTGGGACCAGTTATAAAGGATATTCGAACGTTTGACGAGCTTTCTTAGAGCGACAAGTGCTTTCCACAAGGCTGAAGTGAGATTGGATTTTCCCTGTTTGCTGAAACGAATTCGTGATCGGATTGAACGAGTATTCGAGTTCGGAATGTCTATGTGTGAGCTATTCGTAAACGTCAAAAAATTGTTACCAAATGCAGCGGCCACCGTTCCCGTAGCTGAGATCTGGAAAATCAATTTTTCGACACTTGCTATCAAGTTTCGTGTGTGAGTGATACTTTTTAAGAATAAATTGTACGGAACCTAATTTGAAATGAAAATATTATTGAAGTAGGAATCCTATATAAAGTAAAGTAGAATAACTTGTAGTAAAGTTGAATAGATTCTCTATGAGATAGTTGGTAGGATAATTAATGATGAAAATTAATTTATTTCATAACCGCTAAAAGCCTCGACGAATAACATTTGTGCTGGGCCACGAAGATTCTTCGTAAGCGAAAAAAAGTTAATTTCAACAGAAGAGAAATTACGGTCGAGAGCTTTATTCACGTCCTTAGCGTCGACGGTCGGAAAGTTTTTAAAATCTCTCTTCTTTCCTGTACTACTTACGTTACGATCCTATCTTCCTGCTCATCGTCAGTTTTCCTCCTCCCTCATTTGTATGATGAGCGAGTATTCTCGGCTTCAAAAGGGCAACGAACGACTGAGTTCACCGCTTCAAGCAATTAATAGCACAATGCGCTTTTATTGAAGTCTAATGTTTATTGGAATAACAGTAATCACTTTTTATTATAAAAGAAAAGTGTATTAAGGAAAGTTACAGCAGTTTACTTTTGGACATTCAAAATTATGAAACTGACTGGGTTGAAGTTTCAGACGTTTAATCCGATGATTGCTTTTTTTTTACATTTACTGGAATAAAAATTAAATGTATTTCGGAACTTTTGTTTGTTACTCTCAATCCATGAATAGATGTCAAAATAAAAGAGATAAAAAAAAGTTCAACAGACATCAACCCAATTAAATTCTCTATTAAATCCCGGGCAAATTTCTGTTAGTAGTGATTGAAAACAGACTGTTTACTTAAGGTAAATAGACACAACAAATATAATATATATTATTAAAAATATATATGAAAACCAAAACTGGCACGCCATTGAAATATATTTAGAAATTTTACCCCTCAGAATTGTGAAAATGACGTAAATTTTTTAAATACATAACTTATCATCTTTTGGAGATTGGTTTACGACAGTCGTCCTTCACTGAGGATTGTTCGGTTCTGTGTTTAATGTTCGAATGGACTTTTGGACTATTGGAGGTGCTAATAGCCATTGTGCGAGAAAGCAGTGAATGAATAATACTCTGGGCACGGCATGAGCAATTCAGCAGAATTGAAAGGGCTCTCCAGTTTGTAGGTCTGTCTCAATCCATTCCCTCTTCTTTTATGAAGATCGAAATGAATTTGCGATAGTAAAATCTCGTTTTTGTGTTTGTTAGTTCAGCGAATAGCAAACTTTCCCGATTCGAGATGTTATTTAGAGTTTCGAAGCTATAATTAGTGCAGAGAAAGCACAGTTTTGTTCAATGGCTTCCTTATGCATTTCTAAATAGTGTTGGTGATATTGATTTGATTTACAAAAAATAACAGGACTCGATAGAACCCAGGATCCTATCTGGAGTTTTCACCAACGTTGATACAGATGTAATTTGTTCATTTCTTTTCTTATCTAGGGTTTTCACAAAAGAACGTTGACCCGGAATAATCATCCTGTACACTCTCAAAGAGTAATTGGATCCGCATGAGCTACTTATTGTTAGTCGGATCAAAACCGCTGAGACTTGAGTAACCATAGAAAAAGACAACATTCAATTGCTGTTAAAATAAGATCTTGTTAGATTAGAAGCCGTTCCGCCTCTTGTGTAGTTATTTGCATAGAATAGATCAGATTTCATCCGTTTCTCGCTTCTTAAGACTTATATACTCGGTTAAATACTTTTTCAATTTACTGGGAATCTCTTTCACTCGATTTCGAGCTAATATGGCAACAGTTACGGTTCTCTTTTTACATATATATTAATTAAGAAAACTTACCACAGGTGTAAACAACTTTTAGATAGGTCCTGCTTTCCGGTTTACAAGAAACTCCAAATGTCGTACGGTTTGCTGTTATCGCACAACGTCTTTTTCCATGACATAACTGCATTACAATTTCATCAGCGAAGCTAGCAGAACAGTCTATGAAAGTAAAATTTATAATGATTTACTGCAATTTCATTTTATGGATTCAAGAAACAATAGAAAAGCTGCTAGCATTTATTAATTTCCTCTCAATCGAAATTCCAAATTAAAAATTGATTTTTAATATGGAATTATAAAACTTTCTGCTAGGGAAAGGTCATGATAAGAACGTAGATTGTGAGTTCAAAATGCTTACTTTCATCTTTCATGCCATTGGGTTGCGGACACTGTAGTGACTCATACATTGTTCGTCCAAAAAAAGCATTCAAAATTACAACCCGTTGTCCGGGATGACAACTGAGGTTGACAACATCGTTCTCGCAAGCCACTTTGCTCCTAAATTCATCTGAAATCAAACGTAATTTTATTAATTCACATATTTAAATTAAAATTTGAAGATTGCTTTGAAATTGAATTAAAAGAATATTTTTCAATCTCTAAATGTTCATAAAACGATACTCTTTTATATAAGACTTTGTATACTTTGTTTGCCTTGAATTTGCAGCATTGAGTTTAATCCGAAACGAAATAGTTGGAACTTGGTCAACAAATTTGAAGAACTGACATTTTTAGAGAGCAACTAAACATAAGAACAAAATACGGTTCAAAAGTAGGTGTTATACACGAAGCAGTAACCACAAGTTTAATCTTACAAGTGAACTCGTCAAGAATGCTTATACTTAAGATAAAGTGTTATGTCTGACTTTATTGAGCCTGCAATTCACGACCGAAAGGGGATCTCCAAGTTTTCCCCATTCGGTCTACAAAATTCACGAAAATTATGATAGTTCCAGTGAAAAATATAAAGATGAAAGTTATTTTTCGAGCATGAGAGGAATGAAAATCCAATTTTCTTAAGTCATATACGTATACTAACAAAAATTTATAAGGAGTTTCCCATGAGGATTTTAAGAGATTTCAGGGAATTTTAAGGACCTTTTGAAAGAATTCAAAAGAATTTATGAATTTTCAAAAGATTTTATAAGATGACAGAATATTTCAAATGATTTCAATGCAAATTCAAAAGGATTTAGTTTGATTTAATAGAATTTCAAAGGAATTTGATTAGTGGTATGCCATTTTGCATACCACTTTCCACACATGTGGAAAATCATGACAGAGTGAAGGACATTAGAGAAGGACAAAGCTCATTCAGATATTCGTGCGGTTTTCCAAGTATAATATATCATCGTGATGACGATTACATATATGCGTTTATGTCGGTTTATATCTGCCAAATTCATTTCAGGCGTCATCCACAAACTCATTTGTCAAAAGCACATGTTACTTATTGTGCTCAAAGGTACTTGTATTATATAAATTATAAATCTATGTAAATATGAAAAGCTGTGCATTAACTCCGATATATTGATATCACGAAATTACATGTAATTATATTTTGGACTTTATATATCCAATTACACCAGTATTTCTGGAATTAATATTAATTATGCGATGGATTAATGATGTATACATTTAATGCTCATTTTCAATTAAGTAATAATTAGCAAAAAAATGATAGATATCAGTATAATTATTCCCATGATTTTCCCTACGATTTCAGTATAATATCCGTTTTCAACCTTTAGATTAATATAATAACATAGTCCAACATTTGAAAGTGTTACCTTTCCACCAGTGGTCTATAAACAAGAGGGTGCTGAGCTCAAGACTAATTACATCCTCACTATCAGTAGTTCCCATAGCCTGGCTACGACAAAGTGAACAGTTTCGAAGTATTACAGAAAGTATAATATTTCAAAACTACTACTTTGCTAGTATAACTTGCGAAAAGTTCGTAATATTCTTTTTTTTTTTAATGAAAGGACTTTGTGAATATATAAAAGAATATTACGTAATATAAAAGTATACGAATATATTAAGTTATTATGTTATTAAATTATTAAAGCACATTTCTATTTTACTTGAGTTTGTCACTGAATATATCCAACTCTGACAGATACCCAATCCAAGTATACGATACATCTTTCAAGGAAAATATTCCCCGAGGGAAATTGTATGTTTCGGGTACCTAATTGTGCACCTGATGTAGAAACTACTTGGAACTGCTGTAGGTTTGATATTTTTGCCTCTACTGGTGACGCAGTATCGATTTTGAGAAATGTCAGGATTTGCTCGAAGCACCTTCGGACGAGACCAAAATATGTCCAATTATATTAAAATATTTTTATTGAAAATAGAAATCCCAAATAGGGTCTTGTCAGAACTTCATTTTTGAACAAATTTATGATGCTGTGAAAAATTTCGTTTCAATATGTTCAAGGGTGTGACGTCCATTCGGAAAACATACATAAACATTCAGATTCAGATTTATATATAGTATAGAAATATATGATTAGATATTTACCGGGACGGCACTTGTAGGCTACTTCAATATATTTCGGCAATCCTGGACATGGATCCCCTTGGAACGTGTTTGGACTTGTGTTGAATTTGCATTGGCGCTTCTTGTGACAGACCTCCACCACCGTCTGCAACAGTGAGTACTACCACGTCATTCAGACTACCCGCTCACTTTCTTATTTTTTAAGATATCTACAATCTACGTAAATAAACTATACAAAATAAATTAAATAAATGTACTAAATAAACTTCTCTGACATTGTAAATAATTACAATAATGAATATTTGATCACTGAGAAAAATCTTTGGTGCGGACAACAAAACTTTTTGTTGCTATAGAAGCAACAAAAATTGTTTGGTTGTATAGCAACAAAATTTTTTTGTTGTCCGCACCAAACATTTTTCTCAGTGATTAAACAGATGAATATCTTACTTAAAAAGCGCGTTTTTGTCAATAATTTGTGCTTATGATAATTTTTAATTAATTTAATTTTAAGGATGTAAAATCCCACAGGACTTAAAACTTAGAACCTCTTGAAATCCTTTAAAGAAACACCGACAAGTAGTAACGCTCCGAATGTGGTAAGACATACATGATGGCTGACTCGTGCGGCTGTCACTACTTGCGACTACATTTTTCAGGAGTACGGCCAGAACGTGAGTAATAAAGCATACCTGACAATCTACTAGACTACTTTATTGAATAAAAGGGAAAGCTTCAGAAATTGAATTCCTTACAGTTTAATAAAAAAATCTGTTTTAAAAACATTAAAAGTTCGATTTCTACATTTTAATTTTGCTATCCTATAATACATATAGTTCTATATTGATCGCAAATTGCAAAGACATAAAATTCGAAACACATATAGATCTCACACTATTCATTTATAAAATATTCAAAGGCAACCTAAAATCTCGCATGAATTCAAATGTGATTTTCCGATACTTGTGGTTTATTTTATCCTGGAAAATGTAACAAAGCTACTTGGATATTTTAATGATCTTGGTGTTCGCAGCAAAAAGAAAAGTCTTAATTTTGTTATAGCTTCACATTTCAGTGGATCTTGTTTCCATAATAATACTTAAGTCCATTCTTCTTCATAAATTTAGTCTAAATTTTGGTTTCAAACAAGAATTAACAGTATTAACACAAATTATATTGTTGGTACTTTGCCCAACAATTCTAAAGATACTGACTTCGGTTCAGTTGGTACGTGTCATTTTGTTACGAGTATGATTTTCTTACTGGTGTGCATATTATATGTATATACCAGGCTTATCCTTTACGAGAGTGCGTTATAGTTTTACGAGTATCTCAAGTTTATCGTTCATTCTACGAATTTGCAGATAGTACGCACCAGATCAATATTTGGAAAGCAAGTCAAAGTATCTTTGAACGTTGACTGGAGTCTCAGTTTCTGAATTACCTTAAACGTTCAAAGTATCTCACGTACTAATCCGTTATATAATTCTTGAATAAAAGATTTATATGGATAAATTCTGAAAATGAAACTTTCTTTTAAAAATTCACTTGCATAATTTTTACACTACATTAGGTATGGGAATTCGTTAGAGAACTTAATCTCAGGCTTCCTTCGCCTTGTACGTGACCTTTAAGTATTCGGTTATCGATCCCTGTTCGACAAGAAGTTTATACTCTTTATAGAGAAATCCTTTGAGCTTCTACTGAAAAGGTGAGACCTTCCCGTTGGAATTTCATGCACATTTAAAGACCAGTGCGCAGATCTTAGAATCATCCAAGCGAAAATCAAGATCCAATAGATATACGATTACTAAAAAATATTCGGTTGAGTTTTAAAGCCATCCGAGACTTGATTGCCCAATGTAATTAATCAATAACATTAATTACGTGAGAGCATACATAACTTTTAATTGAAATCTTTACTACAGTTTCCCTCAAAATAATTGCACTTAATTTCCCTTTTGTTTAAAAGCAAAACTTCAAACTGTTTATGAACCCAGTATAATTGAAATTTGTACTGTCAATCACGAAGTTTCTTCAATCTAAAGTCAAGATAAGTTACGTAACTATATATTACGTGTAGCGTATCACGTAGTAATCTCTAGGAGAAATAAATTAAACCATACTTTACGTAAATGAGCCTTGAGCACTAAAGAATTCAGATATTAATCTTAATTGCAGTTTTTCACAAAGATAGTTTAATGTCAATTCTTCCTTCATTTTGTGGCAAAGTAACGAAATCTCAATTTTCAATCGAAAGATAGCGCCCTGAAAATTCTGTCTTGGACTTGATCTCGCCAATTTATCAGCATCGCGCGGAAGCTAAATATCGAATCGGAGTATGAAATCATTAAGACCCCACTCATTATTGGTCGTTAGCGATATTCCACGTTCTGAATTCAAAAGGACGTGACTTGAAGGTGGATTTTGGAAATATTGTGCGCAAAGTAATACATATAGGTAGCACCTACAACTAAAATTTAAAATTCATAAAAAAATATACAATTTTGATCACTTTTCAATCCTATCTTAAAAAAAAGGTTGAGATTATATCGACAATAGTTTCTCGGAATCTCGAAATCTGAAACCACTCATCTTTTCTGGCGCACAAGTTAAGAATTAATTAATTTATGGATTATTTATGGTTTATTTACTCTATAAATATGAATCAGGGATAAAAGTATACTACTGATTAAGGAAGAATAGTTGGCAAATTAAATATTCGCTTGTTATCATATAATATAGGAAATAGCTTTATAATGTTCTGTGTAATGTATTTGGTTCATTTTATCTTCTATAAACGGAAGTCACGTAAATAGATACCAATGTACTTCGACAGTATCAAATGATTTACTTAGTATGCGCTCAGAAACGTGGAACATTCCGTGCGGTACGTTTTACCAGTAGTGCACAAGAGGAAGTAGATTGAAGAAAAAAGCTTGCACGCTGGAAATAAATCGTGAGTGCTACAACCAAGAATCGTATGCTAAGAAATCCGTTATCATGCTTTTCGACTCTTTGTCTTTCAACTCAATATATCTTTACCTAAAAAAATCAGAAATATCGAAGAGTCGTTTTTTCACAAATTTTCAGGGAGAATTCACTAAAAGTGCTATGTTGAATGCATGATGCCTATATTTTAAAGATCAGAACACGAAATCTTGAAATACCTTGGTAAATTACAGGGTCATATGTTCACTTTATTCCTTTTTTATTTCAAAAAGCTCTTCACTTTATTCAGTATCCTGAATCCACACGGTAAATTTTCGTAGAGAGTAAGTTATTGCTGCTTTCGAACGAAAGTAACAACTAATGCTCTAAAGTCTTCTGTCAAGTATTTCTTACACGCTTTCCCTACATTTCACTTAACTCTTCGTTTCGAAAACTTGAGTTTTCTTTTAAAACTTGATCAGAAATCGAACAATTTTTTTTGTATTGTCAAGGGAAATCTTAGAATTAATAATGTAACCTGTAGAATGCAATACTTAATTAAAAGGGATTGTCTTTTTCGTGCAGTGAACGTATACACAGATGATGGATGCATTTTTTATTCCTTCACTAGTAGAAATGTTATGAGTTTTCGCACTCGTGTGTTTGCTGTAGTAACAAAAAGATTATTGTATATTAATATAAAAACTGTAGGAAAAACTCAATCAAAATATTTCTTTCTGGAAGAAAAGAAACATATAGAATGGAATTTAATGGAAAGAGAGCGACTATAAAAGAAGAGGGATAAGAAGAAGAAAAAGCAAACTCCATAGATGGATACGATCAAGAAAATACAAAAAAGAACTCTATTCTCAGATATAATAGTACTTTACCGAACACAGGAGAACATAAAAATAATATGAAATCGATACACAGGTACATTATCGAGTATTGCGTCACAATCATAGACTTATAAGTGCGTGAAGTTGTAAATAAAAGTATAAAGAAAAGTAGTACCTCATATAATTATTTTTATATTAGTTACTCTTAAGACTTGCTTAAGTAATGGATTTCTGAACGCAGGTCACGTTAAAAATAATTACAATAGTAAAAAAATAGGATGTTAAAAATTCTTTAATTCGAGATTGCCTTTGATTCTAGAACCAAGATATTTTTATAGCTAAAAGAACGTGATTCTGTTTTATAAAATTGACCCATATTTCATCCTTTATTTTTTTGAAAAAGGCTATTTCGTCGTGTAAAATAAAATTTTAATTGATCAAAGACTTTCGATCATATACCTAATACAAAAAGTGCTTTTAACGAAAAAAAAATCGGTTCCAATTTCTACCGACTGTAATCCAACCGATAAAGCAGGAAGAATTCCATTATACTATCACTGGAATTTTCATTGACCCTTTTCTGACCTATGTAGGATTTATATGGATTTATATGGATTCTATATGGATTTATACGCCACTTTGGAAGACTAAAAGTGCCTAATTTCAATAGAAATTACACCCTCTACAGAATTAGAGGTCTAAAAAGGGGTAACATTTTTACTGGTCACCTTGATTAAGATATTTTATAACGTAAGGTTTTAAAAAATTATCATAAGCATATAAATGATTGACATATGACAATTATTGACAAATGGTGCACGAAATTTTAATTATTCTAAAGATATGCGAGATTGATTCACATATTATAAAAAAATATAATAACACATACCTGGAGAGCATTGGGTAAAAGGCAGGTTTGATTTGATAACTGATTGTCGTTAGCTTGTGGATCGGATGTGCTACATTTTCCCTCACCAAATGGGCCAGCTCTTCCATACTGAGCCAATGAAATGACAATCTTTGTCCCAATTGGACATCTCAAAGTCATTGGTTTCTCATCACAAGCTGCATGCTGATAAGTCTTCAGTGTGCCTGATAACAGGGCTAACTCATTAAAACGACAAAACCAGAAGAAAGGCGATACGGTAGTTAACAATAAACGGTAGAAAAAAATGACAAAAGTAATCGGCAAATAAAGTAGATAGACGAGGACAGAAAGTAGTAGTTAATAGGAAATTAGCATGTGTGTGTTCGTGTGTGATCGATGTTCATGATTCAAGTAATTAACGAGTGAGCATGGTTTGGTCCACATTGAATCGATCGATATTATGTGCGAGGTGGGTATTAATGACAGAGATTACGAGTACATCAGCCAAATACACAATTATTTCGTTTGCATGTGGGATGATGATTTGTATGTTTCAAAGCCGGATTTGAAATAGTCAAATGGAATTAATTATGAGCAAAGACATTAGGAAGGATATCAAAGTATAGAAAATTAAATATAATTTTGTATTCAAAAATAAATGTTGAATAGTATAAATCAGATACCAGCACCATTGTTATCACCATTAGCAGAATCCATCACCAGAATTAAACCAAGACCATGATTGCGTGGCGGGGTTGCGTGACATCATTGATAATCCAAAGAAGGACATGAAAAAAGATAAAAAAAATATTTTTCATTAGAATATTTATTTTAATATATATTTCCACACTTAATCCTAAATATCCTAAAGCATTATTTTTTAATCCGATATATTGGATGGAAGTTTTACACAATGATGAAACAGATGGCAACTACTTTCTAGGTAGATTGCCAATTGTTTTTCCCGGTTTTTCCATTATGCAACGATTTCATCCATTATCGGATCAAAAAATGTGAAAAGAGAAAAAAGATATCGAGAGATATTGCACAAAACTAATTTCAGTGATGAAAGAGATTTTAAATAATATAATTTTTTTCACCAAGATTGTCATTATATTGTTGCACTGTTCAAAATTTAGGGAAATATAGTTTGTTTCTCGAATATATAATGCATACATTAATTAATTGTCTGAGATGTAAATGAAAGGTTCTCTTCTTTTTTCAACTATACCCAAATATGCAAAATAATTTTTTTTATCATGATTCTGTAATCTGTTTCCATTGTGATTTACCAGCACATTATGGTAATTCGTTATACACGATGCATACTGCAATGAACCTTGTTATTTATGGAGGCAAATAAAAAATTACTATAGACAAAAATCTACACCTGTTTTATCAGCACACCTTTTTTTACAAAGCGAGCGCATAATTTCGTATTATTTAAATCTGAATATTTGATACATACTATTACTCTGCTTTTATACAGGATATTGTTGTAATTTTACAAACTCAGGTTCTTTGAACATACAATTATCTTTTATTGTATTATATTATGATCAAGTAAGATATATTGCAGTATTTTGAACAAAACAACTACAATTTTCTTTTCTCATCCTTTCTCTTCGCGAAACAGTGAAGTATTGTGTTGTAGTAATTTTTTACCCGCTTCAAGGCACATTGGCTTAGTTATTGGTTCAACTTAGTTACAGAGTAAAGTGTAAACGCAGTTGCTAACGAGCGCCTAAATTAAGAAGGCTCCATTGAGTTTACACAATGGCTTTCGATAGAGTTCAGGCACAGACAAATGGCGATCGGAAACACTTTTATTTTCCTTTGTCTCCACCCTTTTCACGTTCATACACAGGACTTAAAATGTTGAGCTGAGTTAGCATTGACCCAATAGCAAACGGTTTTATTTCAAACAAGTAAAGAAATAAAGTGAATTCCATTTTTTATCATCGTTAATTTATATACCCCTTTTCTCAATTGTAATTATTCTGAAAAGATTTCAAAAAATATCAATGAATTTCAAAACATTTGAAAATATTCTATCATAAAGAAGATGTTTCGATTTCATATGTATCGAAAATAGATTCTCTCAATTTCGAAATCTGAAACCATATTCTATCTATACCTATTGCTGGGATTTGTACTCGCTGCATATCCAAAAAGAATTCCAAGATATTGTAAGAAATTTAAAGGGATTTCATGGAATTTTTAAAGGATTTAAAACAGTGCAAATTTTAAACAGTATATCTGCAGTTTGCACTGAGAAACTCTATGTTAGAAAAATTACTAATATCGATAGCAAGTAGGGGCAAAATCCCAAAATTGAGACATTATAATTCAGAAAATAATAAATTTTACTATTTCAATAGTAATTTTTCCTATTTAATTCTATTTCTGTATTAAAATGTCTCAATTTTTTTAACACAGAGTTTCTCAGTGTGGATAACAGTGTGGATCACAACGTATATATTTATATCTGAATTTTATTTCAGATACGAAAAAGTGATAGGTGACTTATCCGAAGTGCAGATATGTCTTTACCCATATGTGCACAGCAGTATTGATAAAGTTATGCACATGACATTCTGCTTTCAAGAAATTTCACATAGATGTTTACAATAAAATGCCAAGATTTATTTCGTGTAATTACATCTCGAATTACATGTTTTTCTAAAAGAATGCAGCGAGTTAAAGTTGACTAAAGAACATTTGCAGCGTGTCTCGTTCAACATGGAGTTAATGAGATTTCCACAATGTTTTAAAATCTCTCTACCTTCAAGTTCATTTCTTAATGAGAAATCCGCGACAAAGAAACAGAGGCCATGTTTTTAATACGACTTTCATGACCGGTAGAGTAATTATCACAGATACATTTGATTTTTGTATCGGTAATACCGGTGTGTCATGTATGGACAAGCATACGTGTCCTTTTTATTCACCGTTAGTGATCGAGGTAGATCGACAAGAAACGATCGTATGATCGGAGATCCGATACGTTGTTTGTCAAGACGAGTTTCCGCTCCATAGCCGACTGGTCTATTACATCTTCGACTCTGTGGCATTATTCGACTCACGTAGACTCTAAGGAATTCGTTAAAGCATAGAATCACCCACGAGAACCTTTTATGTCCACTTCAGTCCCTTTTCTGCCCACAATGCTTTTCATGAATCGTCAATAGCTTCACATGTTACGATATCATAACATCATCGCGATCTGAAGTGCAACTGCGATTTCTTACAGGTATACAGATCATCATATACAGACTGCTGTATAGATATGTATAACGCTTTGTTCTCAAGTTTATGAATATCCGAATGGCACGGTCGTTACGAGCATTACGATCGAATCTCAAACTGGCTCTGAGAAGTGGTTCCTTTGGATATTACGATAATTCTGCAGGAAATGCCAAGGATCTCGCGAGATAACCTTAATGGTGCTTTTCCTGTGGTACTGTTTTATCGTTGCACCGAAACAGCATTTCTTTGCCAATTTTCTACTGAGACGACACGAGGAGTCCCCTCTTATTCTGGCGGAGAGAGCACGGCTGAAGATCCAAGAATGCAAGCATATAAGATTTTGAAGTCGACTCTATTATGATACAATGAAAATATTTTGCCTCGCTGAAAATATTTCATATTATATTTTCCTGCGTTATGAAGATATGTTCAAAGATGTAAATAACAATAGTTGTAAAGTTGTTTCAGTCTGGGTTTCAGCCTTAGATGCTCAAGTGTTTTATTTCAGATTGAAAACTTTTTCCTTGCATTGTATCAAATGTATGCCAGGTCCTTACTTACTCTTGACTCTGTACAATATAATGATCTTTAGATAATGTCGAAAAAATATATTTTAGAAATTATAATATGATCTCTAAAAAATTTTCACTGAAAAATGGAAGGTTTCTTCCTTTAGAGGAACCGTGACTCGTAAGTAATGATAATTTGCATTCTTATCGTAAAATATATATATAAACAGAAAAATTTCGAGAAAATTGGTATTCTCGTCTCATGTTAAGCCCTCTTATGGCACAGCAACAATTTTATCTGCTGTCAGATTCACCCCACTCAGGTCACATCATGAGGGTACGACATTCAACTCATATTATAATACTCCATGGATATGATATCTGGACTTATTATTTACATCACAGTATTTCATTCAACTTCACAAACTTGGCTGAAATATTCACAATTTATGTAAATTCTACCCGCCATCAGAATAGTGAAAATTTTGATATGCAAAATTTATAATCCAAGGTTATCAATCATAAGAATAATGTGACAAATGCACTAATTACCCGCGGTAATTTTGAGTATACCTACATAAAAAATATGTAGGTATACTAGTAAAAATTTTCCCGACGTTGCAGCCGGGAATTTGAAGAGAATTCTTTATGAAGAAATTTTATTCATTGAAAAAAGGGAAGTACTTTTACTCCATATAATGAACAGATGAGTGGCCTACAGTCAAAGCTCTTAAGTCAAGTAACCACACTAATAGCCTATGCAGAGTCGAGAAGCAGTGGCATTATTTATCCCAAGCTTAATCCCAGATTTAAGTGACCCCGAAACGAAAGCTTACCAGGAGCTTAATGTAATACGGATCCAATCGGCGCGGTGGCTACACTGTATGTAACGATCAAGTGTGCACCACATGTACAAGGCTGCATAAGTGCCATTATACACGGATTTTCCTGAATATTAGACATGAAATTGAATCGCGCGGTTAAGAATTGAATTAAGTAATAATGGTAATGTCCCAATAAAATCAAACTGGTACTCGTAGAAAAAGATGAAAAGCGATTAGTGAGAAAAACATCGTTCACAAGTATATTTTCAAATTTATATTGATATTCATGAACGACTTTAAAGCCACGGTAGTTTCTATCTTCTTCAAGATCCGATCAATGTCCTTTTCCATCGGAAACCGGAAACCGGAAGACGTGCAGCTCGACCTGCCATGAGGTGGCACACAAAGCTTCCTCTGAATCTCTAGCCGGACAACTAAAATCTG
Source organism: Synergus umbraculus (assembly GCA_900474325.1). Taxonomy (NCBI): domain Eukaryota; kingdom Metazoa; phylum Arthropoda; class Insecta; order Hymenoptera; family Cynipidae; genus Synergus; species Synergus umbraculus. The sequence continues at coordinate 43,473 of UCOK01020104.1, forward strand.
AAAGCCATGCCAACTTCACAGAACTTCTCTAGCTGCTGTACCTGCTGGTATATGTATCAAATATATGTAATACACGTATCAAAAGAAAAGTGTCAAATTCAGTTTCAGGAAAAAAAAACGATGCGATGCACTCAATCAGGAAACTTGATACAACTGCCAACTTTTCTGTTTCAACAATGTATCACAAAAAGAAAGATCATGGAGTAGAGAAAAAAAGATGGCTGTAAACACATGAGTGTGTTCACTTTTTACATTATTCTCATCACGTGTTGGGATCTCTAGGAACCAAAAAGGATATTTTCTCAATTGTCAGGTTCGACAACTACCAGAAAAACTTTCAGCTGGGATTAGGGAGTGAGAAGATATATTTTTGTTCCAAAATGAGGGTCAAATTCATTTTAATATTCAAAAGTACTAACTGCGTGCTGCGTAATATTAAAATTAATAATCAATCAATTATTTTAAAATATATTGACATTTGTAATGTTAACTTGTACACGAGTATTTTTCTTCGTGAAATAGCAGATTTTTTAAATATTGAATAATAAAATCAGATTGTCTGCAAGCGTTTTCTACGTAGAGAAATTTATAGACCGATATGTTATAATACAATCCTGATAAAGCTGAGAATTATAACACATTGATGGAAATGGGTTGGAAAAATTTGGGGGAACATTTCACGCATTTACAGAGAAAAAAGTTTTAATTCTGCACGCAGAGAAATGAGAATTGTTCAAAATAACAGCTGCACTGCCGAAATCAAAAATTATTTAAATGCTTTACAAAATTATAAACTCTGGATCAATGGAGAATTTAAAAACGGAATGTAGTATTCACGCAATAGAATTTGAATATGACTAACAAGCAGATTTACGTATTTCATTATATTATTAAATTACACTTTAGATTAATTATTCAGCAGACCGTAACAATTATGACAAATTTTTAATTAAGTTTGTCTTTGAAGCTATGAAGCACTCACTCCATTACTTGCACTCACTGAAAGAAGTGATCACTCCATATAATGATATTCATCCTACAACTTTTAATACGTAATTCCCTTTGAAGTTGAAGTCTTTTTCAACCAAGAAAGAACTTGTGTATTTAAACAGCTGTAAAAATTATCTGAATCGCTGCTTTTCCACCATTCACTTAACCCATAAAATAATACATAATATATTTCCAGTATCTTTTGTCAGAAATCGAGGTAAAATCAGCACAATTATATTCTTCAACATAAATTCTAAAGACGATGAAAAAATTCACAAAAGTGAATATACATTAACATTCTTTCTGTACTTTTTTCATTTCAGAGTCCTTAATCTTTTAATATACAAAACTTTGAAAATGAAATGAGACTTGTTTCTACCTCGCCGATGCTCAACGCCCACGTCATCTTTTTTAAACATTGCAACGTAAATTAAAAAGGAAACAAAAATGTTTAAGAGCATTAGGGGAGAGTATAATATTTCTCGTTCTAAAATCTAAGGGATTAAGAATTTTTTAACAGTTTCTTGCACGTCTGCTTCTTATTATAAATAAAGTGTCTGTTATTATATACTATGACAAAATGGAAATTAAGGAGAAACTTCGTGTGTGTTCTAGACTGATAACTCGACGAGAATATGTACTTCATGCTAAAATACGGTTAATAATGTCCCAACGCACGTCGCAGCTGAAGAGAAATGAAAATCGATCAGAGTCTGTCACAACAGATATGTTCGTTAGTTGATTATATATATTGAAAGAACTTTTCTATTCAAACACATTTTTCCATATGGAAACAAAGTAGCTTTAACTTTATTTAATGCATTAAATAAAGCATTTATATCATTAATGCCAGCCAGTAAATGTAAAATGTCACGCCAATAATAAACTTTAAATTTAATCAAATTCATTTTATGGATATTTCGGATTATTTGGTAAACTGAATATACAATGTTTATTGATTTGTGCAATTTTTTCGATGCTGCATACCATTAATTCTTTTTGCACGTTCGCCATCATACCCCTATCCCCCCTTTCTCCCCTATAACCCATCCACATATAGAGAACATTGAAAACGTCGCTATAAAACCTGTCTTTTCCACGTTTTAAAATTTTTATTGCAAGCAGCTTTTCATGTCTAAATGAACAAAAATCAAACCAATATTTATGTATATTAGTTCACATAAAAAGAATTAAAAATTTCGTGCAAGGTTGTGAAGTTGTGTATTTCTCAATACATATGCAATAGATAGGGTACAATATTGTTGCTCAACATCGATTTTTTTATAGCAATATGGCAAGCATAAATTCCAAGCTCTAGAAGTTTTATATTGTGAATTGTAAAAATTTACATTTGCGATTCTGTGAGGCTATCACCTAGGATACTGGATGGGCAGAAAGCTAAGGAAACGTCGACTGTATATTGTAGTAGTTTTACGAATTCAGAGGAAGGAAAAATGTTTTTGAAAGAGTTACATTTACCATTTGAATTCAACTGAAAACTTCTCTGAGATTTTAGTTTGCCACTTTCAACTACATGAACTTAAAAAATAGAAAGAAGCACAACTTTCTTAAATTCTTGCCATTCCTCCTGTGAAGTTGTCCTTGAAATGTTTATTTCATGGTATTTCTTTCAAATATAATATGTAAGAGCGTGATACGTTTTAATTCAACTCAATAGTTGATGCGAATTATATATATTTGTCAAATTTGTTTATACAAATCCACCACCCTTTGAAGTGATCCACTTCCCTATTATTAAATCCTCCCCCTATCTATCCCTTTATCATCTTCCTATATATCCCTCCCTTCTCCTCCAACCCTCTACTTGACCCGTCTACTTTCCCGGACGGTTTATTTTATTTTCGAGGTCGCGAGCTATACATAACTCTCGCCAAACGATAGGACAGCGAACCGAGTTCAACAAGAGAACCTGGATAATGTTCTACCCAGTTTCCGTAAAATATGTGATCCCACGCTTATTAAAACGAAAGAATTTGAGCTCAGTTTGAAATCTAATCTACACTCATCACAAGGAAAAAAAGTCTTTGACGCTTGAGTTTCTTTTTTTATTGAATCGTTTGTCGTTTCTGACACTGAAGAAGCAATTTCAAGTTATTGGTTTTCGTGCTATTTCGAGCAAATTCCAGTGGATAACACGAAAAGGCAATTACAGTATCTCGACAAAGGTTGGTCACTTAAATCCTCTTGAAATAATGAGAAGACGAACGTATAAGTATATTATCTTCAGGGAAAATAATATTTATTAAAATTAACGTTGCATCAGTATATCTGCAATTGCACCGTAAAATATCCTCATTTCTTAGATAAAAATTAGTATAAAATTTTGAAGTAGTACAATATATCATCTACTATGACATATCCAAAAATTATCGCAATCGGTGAGTTTGGGTTGGATGCAGTTTGGGAGGGGGTTTCCTTGTTAGAAAATAAAATGCAGACGACGTTTCCCTCTAATTGACAGAGATAAAGTGGTTTTCAACAGAAGGAAAAAAAAAGGAATAAAATAACAGAAGTGACAATATAACGAAAATCGGATGGGGAAAACGAGGAGAAAGACGTGCAGAGGATGTGCATCGACGTTCCACTCAAAACTCTCGAAATATCATCCACGCAATATATAGCCTGCCATCTGCTGTATGTTAAAAAATAGACAAATTATCGAGGCTCCTTCATGTCGTTTGTATCGTGCATGCATTTTAACTCGAAGAAAAATCGTATGTCAAAACTTGTATAGATACACATTAGATTATAACAGTGCAGTTGACGCCTATATTTAAATTCATAGATCTCTGGGAAACTGGAACGAATCAAACAAAATACGTTACGAAATACTGATTAGTCATAATTTCCGACCTACTATATTGATTTAAAATGAAAGAGAATTTGGAAACTGCGTTAAATAAAAGCTACATATATATCTCAGAGATAAATAATATTTCCTCAAGCTGACTATGCTTGTTTAAGGCGATGGAGTTTCGTTGATGTAAATAAAATATTTTGGCTGCATTCCAAGTGACTCGAAAACTCTCAAGAAGAAATATAATAATCGGTAAGAAGAGGTCGAAATGACATCTGTCGCGTACCTTAGGATTTTATTTTCCCGTGAGATTAAACGAACCGCTTCGTGCATCCAGGCTGGAATTTAAACGTGTCTCTACGATAGCTGGCGCCAATGTCAGTCAGTTTGCTTCTGCTTACTATCGTATTTATAGAAACAGGAGTGATTCCTGGAGTAGATTGCAAACCCTTGCTCAAAACTCGAGCCAATTAAATTCGTTCGTTATGGATCTTCTCATTGCACCACAAAGAGAGAAGAGTGCATGATCGGATCTACGTGGTAGATCATTGAGGTCATGACCTCAGAATTATCATTGTATCACTTCATTATTGAAGACAAGTCAATATTGATTCATTTCGATATTCAATTTTATGTAATTAAATTTATATTACATATATAATAGAATGACAAAGCTCAAGCAGACGCCCACATGGCACACACGTGCCAATGTCCGTACGATAGTTGAAGTGTTTAATAACTATGATCAAAAGTTCTATAACACCTACAATTATTCACTTTACTAGCGATCTATGTCGCAGTGTCCGCATAGTAAAAGTTTGGCGATTCAGAACAAACTTTCACTCTGTATATAGCTCGGAGTTGTCCAGAGTTTGCCCATAAGCACATACTGCGAACCTCTTGTACATGTTCGCTGCTAAACACAAGGGATGTGTATTGTATGAAGATATCCAGAATGTGCAGATTTCCTTGCCACTTAGAGATGTTTTTTTTAAAAGTAATGACATTGAAACTTATTGTTGCATTAAAATTTAAATATAGGAAACCTCGTTTAAATCTTCATACAACTATAATTTGTAGTGAATTTTTTCGAGAAGCCATCAGAAACTATAGAAAAAGGCGTTATAATTTTCGATATATTTCGATTCGTTCATCTTTTAAAATAGACAGACTTGAAAAAGGACAGGAGGATAAATTCTGCTCATTTTAATGCAGATAATTTTAACACGAGGATCAATGTTAAAATTACACTTCTTCTCTGAGGTTTTAACCATTTCATCACATCTCTTTTTACATTCCTCTTATACTGCCTGCATTCTCGTTATGTATGTTCTCAGTTCATACAGAAGTTCTTCTGTTTTATTTCCCTATCTCCTATCTCCAAATTCAGCCTTCATTTGATAAATCAGACTTGCTATCTTCCGCTTTTCATCGCTACATTCTACACCAGCGTTATTACTGCACATTTATTTGCCCTCTCTTTTAATCCCTTAATAAAGTGATCTCTCCGCGCTGCCGTTTATTAACCTTTTCGCTTGTTTCCTTTTCTTTTTTAAACCATTTCCCATTACATGACTCAACTTTCTCTGAACAGGAAAATTTGTTGAAACTGTCCAAAACAAGCTATGTTTCCTGCACTATAGTGCTTACTCCTATAATAATTTTAGCACAACAGAGTAATTCCCATTTTTTCATAAGAATAAACTAATGAGAATGTAAAAAATAAGTGGATAATTGTGCAATTATTGTCAATTTTTCTAAACTCGAAATAAAGCTACTAAACTCAGGCACTCAAAGCAGGAAATATTGCAAGGAAAATAAGTCTCTTCTTGTGTAAGGCATATAACGAAAGCTAATTGAGAAGCTAGACCGAAACTGCGAAATTGTGTTTACTAGTAGTTTACGCTAGTTTTCCGCGTATTACAATAAGCATGTACCTGACATATATATTTCTAGCATTGCGTCCTCCGCAGACAGCAAACTTTGTGGATTTAAGTTAAACCAGTTAATTAACATTATATATTTTTCACATGCGAAACTTGTTTGTTGCAATACGACAGTGAAAACATATTAAAATTACCTTTGCGTAAAATAATGTAAATATACGTTATTATATGTAAAATATTTCATAATAAAATATTTATAGTTTTTATAAGACTCTTTTTATAAGCCAAGGAACGTTTAAATTTTAAATGAACTTTCAGCTACGAAGAAAGCGATTACTTTGAAAGAGGTACAGTTTGCTTTTTTTTCATTGTTGAAATTCAAGAAAATGTCAGGAAAAAAGAACCATATAGAGAAATGCGAAAAATCTGCAATGCTGTGAAAGAAGGCCGGCAAGATGCGCCGGACCAGGTGGCACACGACCAAGTCGACTTCTCGTGATTTTCGATTTTTCTCATTTGCCTGCGCGCGCCAGCGTAGCGTAGCGTCGAATAAATACCAAAGCTTCCCCTTTGCTCAGTTATTTTTGCTACGGTTTTCAGCTGTGCCGATGGCAATTGTATTAAGATGCTCTTGTTGTTTCAACGCGCATTTCACTTCAAAAAGGCTGAATTTAAAGTGATACTTGGACAGAAAAAATTCGTTTCGCCTGCAGCAGAAATAGCTCTGGCATCTTCTTTGAGAAAGATTCAACACGCAAGAAAAACAAGTTGACAAAACTCAATAAGAACCAACGATTTAAGAACAGATTTTTTCTCTGCATAGAAATGAGCCTTTTAAATTAGAACAGACTGCGGGTATATTTCTTCAATTATAGTCAAAGCAGAATATCTTCTAAGAGTGAATCTTTACACTATGATTGTCAGAATTCTTCAGTTTATTGTCTAAATTGATGACTTTCTGCAAGAATGATGAAAGCGACATTAGTTATTATTTTGGAACATAATTCACTTCCGGATCGATAGTCAATTGGTCTTAAAGAACAATATTTCAAGCTGTTTTCTTCTTTTTACTTCGATTTCGGAAATCGAAACCACCAGACGGTCATCGATAACATATGGTGCGAGGTATTGGACGTGGCAAAACAATAAAGTTGTGACTACCTATTCGGTGATATTGCTTTGGTCGACGACAACCGCGGTTTTAGCTGATACATTCCGCTTGAAACTGTTCCTGCATTTTGCTTCGAGCAGTTCTGTGCAACGAGCAGATCCTCCGCTTATTTTTCGCAATTGTTTTCCTTCATTTACATTTTTTCGTTTTAATTTCTTGAAAGACAACTCAAAAGCATTGGGTTCCTGATATATCCCGAGGCGTGACTTTGAGCCTCTTTTTCAGGCCCTCGTTAACACCTCACATAACATAATTATGAATATTAATTATGTAATGTAACTAACACCTGATTTCATAATTAAATATAAATAAACAAAAAATAAGCTCTTTTAGTAAATAATATTAGTTTTTACGGAGGCTTTACGAGCTTCTATAATGAGGGCATATTAAATCCTCATTTAAGGACATGTGGTAATTAACGTAAGAGCAAATTTAGTTTCGCCAACTTCACGTTTGGAATAATAAATATTTTTAGCTAAAACTGGGTTATTTAACTCCATTTGAAATAGAGGTAAATGGCCTAATTTTTAGCAAAAAAAAAAAATATATTCTTGTGAAGCGTATAGTTAACGAAACTTAATTGTCACTTGATTATTATTTTATTATTATTATGATAAAGTATCACACGCCCTTAAGGTAAGAAAATAGATTTATACACACAATTCGAGGATTTATTGATGTCTCGTATTAAAATAAAACCACTATAGATCCTCGTAAAGCCACTACCTTTAGATAATTTAGAGGGTTAAAAAAGGTTCAAAATTTCGACCATGCCCTTTTCTTTGTTCATTATTTCTGAAAGGATTTCCCACCCTGTAAAGTTAAGTAGTAAGAATTTACGGAATGCACAATTCATACATTACGGCCATTGGCATTTTGAAGAATGGCTCAATAATTGAATTTCAATATAATACCTAGTACCAACAATCTACATAGATGTATTCTGGTTTGGCATTTACGAGCCGTGTTACGTATTATGATATGAAATTCAACGGAAATGCATTTGAATTTTACGATACAACTACACTCGTCGATGCGTAAGTAACGATTGGTATGTCGATATACTCGTAACAACTAACGGTGCATTATTTATTCGTAACATAACGAAACAATCAGACGATGCCATATTTTTTTAATCTATTTCAAATCGTAGGCATAAATGTGCACAGAATCGTAGATAGAAAAGGGCAATATGTTTCGTTATATTGCAAAGGGCAAAAATTTATCCGGCGTCGCTTACCGTTTTAAGAGATTCAAATTATGAGATATAAAAAGGATTTTTCAGAGATTTCAAGAATACATAATTATCGAATGATTTTATTATAGTTTTTCTGTATCTGTTCATCAATTTTCCGAAATGAAAGATTTTGCTGATGCCAACGTGGTTTCAGAAAGAATTCACCTGTGCATCTGGTTTTCGATCTGTGTTATTGGTATTACTATATAATGGATGATCTTTGAATTAAATACTATAAACACGTCTCCAGATAGAAGCACTTAGATGGATGTCACCAAACATCCGATAGGATGATGGCCTATACAGTATAAATTGAATCTGATCGCCTCGCGAATGATTTGCAGGGGGAGACGCTCGCTCTGTAGAGCTATGGGTCTCCCTGAATTACGGACCGGAATTAATTAATATCCCTGATAAGGTTTAAACCGAGGCTAACACCCACTCGTTTTCTGATGCATTACTCGGTAGGCATCGGAACGAAATAACTGCAATCCATGCTGCGAGTTTCAAATTGAATTTAATCGGGTCGCCGGTTCGCACGCGTACAGACAAATTTTGACTCGTTAAACTCGGGATTAACTGCCAAGCCAACCCGCTGCTATGTTGTCCAACAGCTGTATAATTGATAGGTCGTTCTTCAACCTCCACCAATGACGCCAGAGCTAACTGGAGGCACACATCAGTTTTACGCGAACATCACCATAGATCCCTGCACATTCTTTACAGAAAACAAATTGCGTAAAACTAAACAATGAGTTTTATTCATGGATCTACGACAGGGTATAAAACATGCCGCAAGGAAAAATCGTGGATTGATTTTTTGATGTATACTTTGAATTCTATGCAACTGCTTCCAAAAGATTGGATCTAAATGAAGCTCCATTCGATTCTATCCTATTCTATAATTAAAAAAAAGAGGTGGCGATTATATCGCGAAAATAGATTCTCGCATGTCACCTATTACGGATTTGTATGCCAACTGATTTTAAGTAATCAAAGTTTCTGCATATTTCCTTGAATTACTTTGAAATCTCTTAAATCTTCAGCAAACTTCTAAATTTCTGCTACTTCTTTATAAATTATGGACCAAAAAGCGCACTTTATTAGCACGTGAGTGACATTCCAGTACAAGAAAACAATCTAAGTTCATATTTCAACACACGATATTTCTTTTGAAAAAAATAATAAGAATTTACAGTTTATTACATCCAAGATAAAATATGAAACTTGGTCTTTGAAACCGGTGAACCTTTCGAACAGATAAGTTTTTATTTTTATTATCAGTAGAAAGTACATTGAGGCTTTCTGGCAGAAAATTCTGTAAGGACACTGGAAGCTCACTTTATCGACCGATTGCATCCAATACGTTAGAAAGCTTCTTCTTGCCTAGTGCAGCTGCTCCAATCTACAAGGCAGTGTCTTTCGACCTACTCTAATCAAACTTATTACGAAATGTATCCACAAGAAAGTTTTTGCATAAATATATTATGCATCTCTAGAGAATCTAGACTCTGCAGTAGACTGACAAACTTTGATTCCTTTGTACCTGATTTGGTTGTTTTTGGTAATTTGGAATAGAATAAATTATATTATCGACATGAAAGACGTTCTTGCTTTCCTCCTTCCTTTCAACTGTGATTTTAACATCAAAGTTAAAATACATAATTAGAAGGGCTTGAAGTACTTTATAAGAAAGTGGAGAAAAATTCAATTAAGCAAATTTTATTATGCAATCTCGCAAAAATTAATATAACTTTGAGTATAAGATATATGTATGTATTTCCCGCGACTTAGAAGCTTAAAATTTCCTACTAAAACTACATAAGCAAACACCTGTGTACCCGCAAGAAAATATAGCACACCAAAATCGCTATGCGCGTTCTTAGTGAGTAAGTATTCACATAAATAATCAAAGTGCAGGCATGAGTGCATAGAAATATCTATAAATTTATACAATATTTTGTAATTCACCAGGTAAAGTTTTGTCTATCCATCAACGGGGGCCGGAATCTGAAAGCTTCCAACTGCAACGATCTAGCAAGAGGTATTTCAAAGTTTCGGGCCCAAACCGGACCCTTAAAATGTTTAAAAAGTTGTAGATGCCATATACTTATATATTCTTATTTTGTTTTTGCTTCGTCGCTTTACCAAATCGAAAGATAGAAAGATCGATCGAGCGTCGAATCGCCTGGGAGACGTCAAGAAAGACATGTCGAAACGATGCGCGATAAGTAAGATTAATATGTTGCCTCGCTTCGGAGTCTTTAACGCCTAATATTTCAGCAAGAAGTAATAAGAAACTTGGCTGGTGAAATTGTTTTTGCAAACGCTGCATATTGGCTGAGGTTTTGCGAACACAAAGTGTGATACCAGGGCAAAAAGTGCGGTTTATCTCACATTAATTATTTCACGGGGAAAACAGAAAATTACATTAAAAGCTATAGAGTCTTTAAGCGTAAAAAATAAAAGAAAACTAGTGAGAAAGCTCAGAATTGCAAATTTATGGGGTTGAAACCGTTCAAATCTCTGAACAGGAATATCAACTTGTTTTTGCCGAGTGTGGCTTAAATTTTCCGCGAGGTTGAAAAAACGGAGGATCGTTTGGTTTATAATGGGTCTTTCTTCTTAAAATTTGCAGCGGGCCAAAAGCCTGGTAAAGACGAGGCAAATCTGGCAGTGGGCCAGATGTTTGGGCGGCCAGAACTAACACAACCACGACACGTAATTTTAATGCATGAAGGATCTAAATACTCATGGTTAAATTCGGTGTCAGTTTCACAAAGGAAAGAAATGAAAGAAAAGAAAAAGGAGAACGAAATGAGCAACGACTTAAATTGCGGCCTGGCCTTGCAGGTGCACTTCCATCGTCCGAGATGTGTACCGCGAAATCTGCTGGTAAACCGTATATATCCCAAAGGAAGTTCAACGCTCAAGAATAGCCTGGCGAAAATAGACAACGCAATGGGGAGAAATACCAAGTGGTGGAAATAAGTGCTCGAGAACCTACGAGAACAACGTGTGCGAAAAGGGAGAAAATTGTTTTTTTTACAATTGCTAGAATGTCATGAGCGCACTGTTATAAAAACTGTTTCTATAAACTGGAAGTGTAGAAATCAGTAGATTTATTATATTAAGAATATATTTAATGAAAATAGCAATCCAAACTAGGGCCCTGTCAGAACCCTATTTTAAATAGAGCTAAATAAGGCGATTTCTGTATGGATAAAAAGTAAGAAGTGTCGTTTCAAAAGAAAACATGTAGCACTTGCTTCTACCTTCTACTAAGTAAACATCATGGAACCTTACAAGAAACAAGTTATATTGAAATTGCACTTAAAGATTGTATTCAATTTCCAAGCTTTCAAATGCTCAATGGCTCTAAGAAGCTTTTAACCTGATACGCATTGAACATTGAAATATTACGAACTTAGCTAAGTCGAAATAAAATATTACATTTATTATAGACGGAATATAAAGTTACTCGAAAGTCCAGCGAGGATGATATATGTATTCCTTATACGTTCTTTTTTTTGGACTTGGATGCAGGTTTATGATTACATGAATAATCCTGTTTTCATATCATGTGGAACACTAATTTCATAAAAATGACATAAAGTGGTAGGTAGACGTGTATAAAATTCTTGTATTTCCACAGAGATACAATGTGTAAAACTGTACATATGTTACTTGCATAAAACGGAAAACATAACGCGACTCTCGTTTGAAACTCAAACTCAGTCGAGAAAGTCCTATAAAAATGCGGATATGTTAAAGTTACATTGAAGTTGACTAGTATGCACCACTCATCGTATGTCGATTACCTTATTTTTCATTTGGAAGTGAGAAAAAATTGTCCACAAAAAAAGACTTTGTCCCAATTACGGGTGATTGAAATTCCGCTAGTGCGATCTATTAGATTGGCTTTCGCGTTCGTCAGTGAACTCAACGAAAACGCTCGCGAAAGTGTGATAGGAAAAAAAACGTATCCACATTTGAACCGTGGGTTCAACAAATTGAACAGAAGAATATTCAATTTGATTTGAAACGTTATAAATTCAGATTTTTTATATAAACGACTTTAAATATACAGTTTTAATAGAATAATAATCACCAGTTCTCAAAGTTTGAATTTAGATACTTATACATATATGTAGTCTGCTCACATTTCATCAATTTAGATTGCTCATAATGGAATGTGTCTCGTAATTAATTAATGCTGCATAAATTGTCAAACTGTGAAATTACAGTAATTGATGTAGTTACATTCTATAAATTCGTGAATTTCAGTAGAGGTAACTAATCTCGTAACATCCATTTGTATCATTAACAAGGAACAGCTCTATCGACATAATAGTAGACTGTATACTATGTTTGGCATTTGCAGTCCTAGTTGTGGTCTGCAAAGGTCTCAAGCGATTTCAATATCCCTAGGGCAGTTAGAGAATAGGTCTTGTCGCCTTCTGATTAGGAGGTTCAATAGGCAAGGAGTTTAATTACCAAGAGATAGAGAGAACAACATCGTTTTCAGCTCAATCTCCTCTTTCTCTTTATATGCCGTCAACAACTTCTAATGCCAGTAAATTTCAACCAGCACAATTTTGGATGCTACTGGGAAATTTGTTTTCTTCTATATATGTAGATAAACCGCTCTGAATTCGGATTACCACAAATTTCATCATAACAAGCAGAAATCTCAACGAATCTCTGTTCTATAGTTATAGCCGTGCAAACTAATTTGCGGAATTGAAAACTCGATCTCTGGAATCATTTCCTCGTTACTTCAACGAAAGTTTCTTTAAAATGTTTTTGAACGCTTCAAATCGGTACTTAGGAACATTCTATTCAAACCTGGGAATCTTTCTAAAGAAGAAGCTGATTACTTCAAGGCTTTGAGATAATAATCCTAGAAAATATTATCCGAGAGTTAAATGGCAGATTTTAAAATAGAAAGTAATAATTATAAATAACTCTATATTCTTTTGATAAGTAGTGTTATACGTTTACATATTTGACATTCAGACCGAAGAGAGATTTTTCACATGAAAGGGTTCTTTCCTTGAAATTTTTTGAACTGAGATTTGAGATGTTACGAAGCTATGTTGAATAGGAGAAAACCTACTCTTAACACCGATTACAAAAGGCTTCCCGTGTTTCTGCGAAGGTCATCGAAAGAAGAATTAACTGCAAGAGACTAATCTCCTCCTTAACTCTCTCTCAAACTGAAGCAGTCAGACTATTCATTAAACTGAATTGTTACGCACCCTTTCGCCCTCAACGCCTAAATTTCTGTGAAAGTACTTGGGTCTGTGTAGAATTGGGGTGAAACCCCTTCAACTTTTCTCACTTGGGGTGCAGTAAGCAGCATTCAAAGAATTAGAGAGAAATTGAGACAAGGGAGGAAGTATATTAAGGGGCTGCAAGCAATGAATCATTAGAGTAAAGAAAAAAAATGGCTTTTTCATTTTTATCTTCATACTTTTTAAAAGATTTTCCTCAGTTTGACTAATTCTGATGTCAGCAATCAAAATGTTCTTCTGATCTTATTGCGCAAATGCGAATCGCTTTTTTCCAACGATATCCTCTTAACTCGTGTTTGAAGCGTTTTTTTAACGCTAACGATCTGCTGCTTCTGTAAGCAGTTGGTTTAATTACGTCGTACCTGTGCAGTGTGCACTGCCGTCCTGTAATTTTCACGGAAAGCAAGGGCATGATTATAATAGAAATGGCAGTTGGAAAAAAAAAAAGATTTTCAAAATCCTGTGCAACGCCGGGTAAATTTCTGCTAGTTATATATCTAAATATCTAAATAATCGTTTTATAGTTTAATATCTAGATACTGTGGGCTAATATCCAGTTGTTTTCGTGTATATACAAAAATATGGACACACGTGCGTTAAACACGTGACAAAAACAAAACCAAAGGGAATGTCACACGAATCCTGGTCAAACAGATCCAGCTCTGTACTTTTCACACAAAACAGAGTTGAAAGGTTTCCAGAAAGTGCAACCTAAATATTTGTACAATCCCGATGTTCGTCTTTATTATTGCGAGGGTTTGTAGCTCTTTTTGCGATCAAACTTTAATAGTGTCTCTTTATTTAATAAAGTAGATTTTAATAGGAAAGATATTCCAGAATTATACAGAAGCTAAGCAATTACGAAAAGCCATGAAAATCCTCATACAATTCCCTATACACATTTTCTATTGAGAAATATAAAAACTCTCAATATCCTTTGAAAAATTTCCCTGTGTGATGTTCTCTTTTAGAAAAAACGCTCGTGGTATACACGTTGCAGGAGTTTTCGATCTAGGTCAATTCTGATTTACAAGAATCATAGAATCCTTGCATAGGAAGTCCTTGCAAAAGGAATTCAATGAAGCTTTTCAGAAGAGGATTTACTTTTAGTTTAATTAATCTTAGGAAAATAATACGAGTGTAATTGGTGTCTTTTAAACGTGCATACAAAATGGAATAAATAAAATGCAATTATGAAATATAAACATCAGAAGATCGTGGTTAACCACGAAGCAGAATACCGTGTTAAAGAGGCCGAGCAAGTAACCACTTGCAAAACAAGTACGCTTCGTGATGCAAAACGTTTTTTTCAAGTACCACTTTAATAAAATAACTCAAGTACGGAAATAGAAACATGGCACGAAATAAAATTATACTTTTATATGCAATAATGAAAATGGTGAATATTCAAATATCTTTTAATTAACGTCGCTTAGTAAAATATATTTAAAGTTTATATGTAATACTAAATAATCTTTCTTTTCATTTGGTTCATGAAAAGAATAAATAGATTCTAGATTCTAATATAAATTTTTTTCAAATCTTTTAAACTCCTTGATACCTCTAAATATTGCTTAAGGGCTCAAACAAATTTTCAAAAAAAGCATTACATAATAAATGGATGACTGCATTGCAAAATATTCAAAGTGGCTCAATACTGCAAACCATAAAACTTTTTTGTTCAATTTTACACCGGAACTAGAGTTGAATTTATATTTAGATTTTATATGTGTTTTTAACGACTTAGGTCGTTCCACTGAAAGTGTTGTAAATTTTTTTTTATTTTTATTTTTCATGTAGCAGCAGAGAGAGTAGATATATTTTTAAGTAGACAGTCAATATTCCCAAAATCAAAAATATTTGGAAGCGAACATAGAATAACTAAATAATAATGTGAAAATAATAATTTTCCCTGCGAATTTATTGTATTACAATTCAGAAAGATTAAATTCAACTAAAATAACTTTATAATTTTTATTTCCAGACAATAAACTTTTTAGGGCGTACTTTCGTACCAAAGTATGACAATTCATTTTATTAGTAATCTCTTTCTTCCATCTTAATCTTCTTTTATGTCTCTTTCTATATTTTCTCAAGCTTTAATAACGACTGAGGGAATGTCTGGAATGGATGGCTGTAATTTTGAAACGCTTGGGTGGAGTAGGTATTAGAGATCAATAATACTTGAGCCTACATACAAGCTAACTATGCCCTCAACTATTCTTCACACATAAGTTTCCCATTTAATATTGTCTCAAATTAAAGTGTTTACTTTTTGATCCAATGTTTTACTTGAATAAATGGTTAATTAGAGTTATTTTTTACGCTATAGATATTTCTTTACAATAAGGATTTCGAGTGGAAAGATCACTCTTTGGAAAGTGAAGCTCTATCAGAAGTTTTCATTCAAGGTAAAAAAATATTTACTGTTTACTTCAATAGTAAAAGCTTTCTTCGTGTCAACTGCTTCGATAGATACGATTCTAAGATTTGTATAGCAGTCAGAAGTTCCATAAGAGAATCTTACTAAGTTGTGTCCAAAGTAGATAGAAGTTTGGAATCCCGTAAATGTATTAGATGAATTCCAATGAGAATTTTCCTGGTGACTAGGAAACTTGTAGAAGCAAATCGGAAGCTAGGAGTAACGTTCTAGTATCTAGATAGTTAGACAAAGTTGTTCAACACTTACACTCCAGCAGCTCTATGCATTCATGCGGCTGAGATCATTAGCACACTCAATCTAGTGATAATATTCTTCACAAATGACAATAGGTACCAAAGATATCCCAGTGTTAAAAAAAGTAGAGAGAGATATGTGAAGACTCAAAAAATATGTAAGATAAAATGTGTCAGATATCACCCGAAATATCAACATTTTTTAATGCAAATTAATCCGGGAGTTCCTCGAAATTAAGTTATAGTTCATGACATATCGAATTACGTATCTATAGAATTTAATCCCTTTCTATATGCAGAACGGTGTCCACAATATTACTGTCAATCAATGTTGAATGTCGCGTATTAAACGATTTTGAATGGCTCTAATTTACTTCAGCCCATTCCAAAAATAAAATATCAGAATAGATAAGAAATTTCTAATAAAAAAATTGCTAATCATACAATTAAAATACAATTTGGAGAAATATTTCAGCTTAGTTATTAATACCTTAAGGCGGGAGTGAAGTAAGACTTTATGGCTGTTTCACTTATTCAAAGGAGCCACCTCATTTAGTATTCATGATCTAAAAATAAGTGATGGATGGGGAGGGATGGAATACATATATATCTGTGTTTCCTGGCAAAATGAGAAGGGTCGGAAATGCGAGAGGAGTGAAGAGGCTTCATCGCAAACGCCTAATCTTCGAATCAATTGAGAACTGAAGGATTTGAGTTATGATTTTCCATGATTTCGGGCACATGACCCTTATATTCATCAAGTGGAAATATGAATGACCTGTACCAAACACAAGTGCTCGTGAAATCAAGAGTTCTCCAGTTAACATGCATCTCTGGATTAAATCACGCGAATTGAAAGGCACTACTTCTGTATTCAATATTCGACTAATTGGGTCGCCATTGTTACTCCATTTTGTCGATGTTAATTATCACTGTAAATAATATCGTAAATCGGAAAAGCATTGAAGGTTTAACATTCAGGAAAAGAAAGAAAAATGAATGTTTTTGGTAAATTTACCGCGATTGAATTTCTATTCAATAAAGAACACTACTTTTTATTTAGAAATAAACTTTTTGACAAGATAATCAAGATTTTGAGTGTTTCTAACTTTTTTAATCCATCAAGACTAACTCGGATGAAGTATTATCAAGTATACACGAAGAGAGGCTAAAAAGTCTAGGCCAAGTAGTTACGACGAAGAAATGATCGGATTGAGTTTAAATCCAGTGAGATTGCAATTAGGAAATCTTTGCGCGGTGGCTGTAGCAATCTCTTCATCGAGCTCATTGCGCGAGACTAAATTAAAAAAAAAAGACAAAAAAGAAGGAGGGAAGAACGATTAATGTTGAAAGGAGAACTCAATCTAAATCACTAAAATCGGATAAACATTAATCAAGAAATAAAAGGATAAGTACTTTAACAAGGAAAGTCGCTTAAATCTTTTATAATAAAATGGATAACAAAAAGTTTGACAAAATTGATCTCCATCTTATAAATTAATAAAGATCGTTCGATGTTTAGTTGAATTTCAAAAATATACACGCTATAAAAACTGTGTTCCGCGACCCTGATTATAAATCTTGCCAATCGACGTAAATTGCCTCACTTAAAGTATTTCTCATGATTAATTATTCATATATCAATAAAGGCTTGATTGATTGATATGATTATAAATGAGTAAAGCAAATAAATCTGTCATGACACCTAGACATGCTATTCATTATTCCCAAAGTATTTTGATTAATAACTTTAAGTAATTTGTCGTGAAATTTAGCATTAAAATTGGGGGAGAGAGATATGACAAAGTTACTAGAAATTTGTATATATTTATCTAGTAACTTAATCCCTTTTTTGTGAAAATCAAATCTATTCTCAGCACTTTATAATCTGAGCTTTCACCAAAGTTCTAAGCAAATCCGAACTTGTGCTTGGCACTAAACGCAGTAGCCAATCGATAGTATGGTAGCTCATGGTAATTACTTGATGGACAGGGTGTGGTTGAGCAAGAATGAAAATATTAGAGAGGGTGTGAGAGCAAACGAGGGCTGTGAGCGAGAAACCACCTGATTGTATAAAAAAAAGTGTTTTCCAAGAGAAGTAATAAACTCTATAACTTTTGTATACAACTCTATAGCTTTGGATATAAAATAGAAAAAAAAATGTGTCGTCCTCGTCAAGTTCTATTGAATCATAAAAAGAGCAATTAAAAAACGCAAAATCAATTTCGACCACTCCAGCAAAATCCATTGTCAAAAATATAGCCACATCAATCGCGTCAGGAATATTCGAATAATATTTTGGAAAATGCAATCCAAATTATATAGTTTGTATGATTTTACTTATACGTAATTAATTGTAATTATGTATTTGTATTTCTCTAATCAATTGTAAGAACGTCAGTTCATGCATTGCAATAATTGACAATCGAAAATTGAATTGCAATGCATTTATTGAAATGTTACAACAGGATCTTGATAGGAGAATGTCATGGGAATTTCCACATGAGATTGACAGACATATATTGATCTCACAGGTGTCGATAGATAATTTCAGGAATATCATAGATTTTTCTTTTTAAATGTAAAATTTGCACAGGATTTTATTTTGAAATATGACCTTTTTGATTATTAAAAAGTTAACTTTTACCCGCTGGGCATAACGTAAGGGCAAATCCGGTTTGCTCGTGAACTCGACTAGGTTATTGTCATGGTCGTACCAACTGTGGAAAATGTGATGTCAAACTTGACAAACTACTTCCGCGTTCGCCATCAAATTCTTCAAATCGCGCCGGCCTCGGAAAACTAAAAGTAATAGTAACTCGACTATTTCGCTCGCTATTTCGTACGATTGCTATTTTAGCGACAATGCGTCATATTTGAAAAACCGGTTTTCAAAAAAGTACATTTTTTCTCTCCCAGTTTGATTGATTAAATTTAAATTTTTTCATTAAATTAATATTCTGCTAGTATTTAATAAAATACATAGCTCGAATTGAATATATATTATACTAGCAGAAATTTACCCGACATTGCTCAAGATCTGAAGCAATTTCAAGTGAATAATTTAAGGAATTTCAAGGATTTTAGAATTTTAAAGGATTCTAGAATATTTAAAGTGATTTTAGGGTATTTAAATCTATTTGAAGGGGCTTTATTAGATTTTATGTAATTCCAAGTTTCAAGAGAGTATAAGAAATTTAAGGGGATTTTGAAACACACACAGACATTCAGTTTTATACATATAGATGTATAAATAATCAATATATAGGAAAGCATGATAATTTTCTTTCAGGTGAAATTTTTATCACGTCAAACGTAATATAATATGGAAAGTCGAGTAACATGAAAGCTGGAGAGTGACCGTAAATTTAATTTGGGGTTAACTCGCGCTAACTTTTGATACCGAGTTTTCCCTTTGAGACAACTTTTCTTTTTATTGCTTTTACAATTTGTCAAGGAGTTTACTATGCATATCATCCACTTTATAGGAAAAATAATTAAAAAATTTTATCTGGAAAGAGGGCATAAGTTTTCTTCAGTTATACTTTATCCTCCACACCAAAAAAAAGTGGTGAAATACCTTAAAATTCCATACAAATCTTCAAAATCATAAATCTTAAAATTCTTTAATTCCTAGAAACCTCTTGAAATTAAACCGATAAATTGTTCATTGCATTAAATTTACGTACAGCTAATTCTTGAAGGTCAAAAACAAACTAGTTATTTCGAGCAATATTGACTTAACGAGCAATATTATAGACATTTGCGATATGTTTTCAATAAAATGCCCGATCTCTGGATCTTATCGAAGTTGTATATACATAAAGTTTCTTGCTTCTCGCCCCATCCTTACATATTCGATTAAGGAAGAAACGAGAGAGGCGGAGGATTATGTGCGAGCGAATAGCCCGGGGCGACGTATATTTCAATTTTGATCCTGCGACCCCAAGAAAATATCCTCTAGGCGTCTGCAAAATCTATGTCGCCATCTTCATCGAATTCAACAAATATACTATATATATATATATATATATCTTTGGCATTGTATTGGTTTATCAATAGAATGATTCAGAATATTAAAGCAATATGTTACTTAATGTCAATATTTTGTAATTGTTTATGCTTTTTTGAATATTGTGTTTGTTTGGCGTTATCCCCGATTCAAATAGATGCAAATTGCAAGATAGTTTGTAGATTTTGATTATATTTAAATTAAACTCAGCAGAATGCTTCATGTTGGTCCAATAGTTTATAACTGTTAAGTACTTTCGCCTAGGTCAGGAGAACTTCATCGTGGAATACAAGTGCGGTACAGAGCCCTCGATCCGTCTCTCCCAAGACTTATCCCCAGATCCCCCACCCTTACTGATATCTTCGTGAAACACACGACCGAGCATCCCACAAACTAGTGAAAAAAAACAGATGACAAAAGTACTTCAACTTAGAGTTGGACATCGACTTATAAGGATAAGCTGCAGCTGAAACTAGATGCCACTTTTCTAGCCGGGGATTTTTGAAAATTGTTTGTATTTTGATATAAAAACAGTTTCTACAAACTGGAATTCTTGAATAATATTTGTCCCAGTCAATTTCTCGTATAATTCTGTGCCTTTTTATAGAGTTCCCTATTTATAGACTATAGACGTATATTCACGTAAATATTTTTTATATGTTTATCGTAACATAATTCTATCTTTAGCAGGTGAAATTGTTTTATAAATCGGAGGGAAACTGAATGCTGTGACTTTTCTTAATAGAAATAACGCAACGCGACATTATCACTGGCTAATGCATGCCGAACACGGACTTCTACGTCCGGCACATATGGTATCTTGTTCTTTTCTCTCATTCTTTTAAACGGCGCACCATTCCCGGAATAAGAAAGCCGTGTCCCATCAAGCTTCGGGTCTGTTCTTACGAGAAACTTCGTCCCTTTAGTTCCAAACACAAACGCTCAGTTGTTTACTTTAGCAAAGGATTAAATTGGTTTGCGTGTCTCGTTTTGGGTGAAGTGTTTCCCGGAAGGAGGGTAAGAAATCATTTCCATTTATATTTTTCTGTACGAGACAGGAAAGTAAGGCAATGAATAAAGAAAGGGGCAAAGAATAAAAAGAAAAGAGAGGAGCAAGGAAAGATATTGTGCAGGGGAACATCATTAATTGTATCTGCAGATCTCTTGAAGAAATATGCGCCAAGTTTATAAGACTTTGAAGCAAAGTTGTGCAAAGTTAGTTTGTGCTTTCAAGAGCTATAAACGCCAGATTTTCTAGGTTCTCTTGTAAAGACAATGAAATCACGTCTTGAGAACTTGTAAATCTTTAGATTTTAGAAGATAAAGATTATGTGTTGCTCGATTTGGCAGATGGGAGGAAGTGATTTTCTCTCGATAGAATAATTCGTAATAATTTATTGATATTATTTGTTTGATTTTCAGAGGAAGTTAATGTGTAAATTGTAAATTGTTCATGCTTTAAATATTAGTATTTTTTCAAAGCTTTATTTTACTAAATAATTACTACTCGTGATGCAGTGATGCATTTTAGTGATTTTCATGATGAACTTCATTTCATTTGAAGTAAATATGTATAAAGTTTACCTCCAACAAACAAAATTGTAATATAATATTAAATTGTATACAAAATTTCTATTAATGCAATGTTCTGTAATATATACTTCTTTTGTAAATTATTAATGGAATATAATATATATTACGTATTCCGAATCAACAAATAAATTAAAAATTCATTGAAATTTTATATAAATATATTATTCACAAAATGCACGTCGCGAGTGAAAAATTTTCAAATAAGGGAGCGTTTCATTATTGCAATTAGTAAAACATTTTCTAGACAGTTCTCATCTTTTCGCAATTATCAGCCTTCACAAAGTAACTGGAACGATTCTAGTTAACGTGATTTCAAAAGACTTTTATTCCATACTATAACGACTAACAAGCTCTTACGTCGACTTTTTTATTCATGCAGGTGTTGCTACAATAGGGGCGTGAATCTTACAATTTATTTTAATTAAAAAGAAAGATTGTTTTCATTGATTATTGTCGCAGACACATTTTTGAAAGCCATAAAGCTTGAGCTAAATTTTGAACACTCCATACGTTTCAGAATCGTCCACCATAACAATAAATTCGGAAATTCTGCGAACATTCTGGAAACACTTACGACATGTGATAGCATTGTTTTATAGCGTCTACGATGAAGAATGGTTCATAGCATGTAACATCGGAGCTGCAAAACAAAAGGGACCATTGCAAGTGTGAAGTGTGTTTCACAGTTCACTTTCTCAAAGCAACGCAAACAAACATGCCCCAAACTTTAACCGGAGTCACATCACATTGAACGTTTGAAATTTTATCTTAACACTTTTGTAAAGGAAATAAACGAATAGCAGTCGGAACTGTTAGAATGAGGAATAGTGATGAGGGTGAAGGAGCATTTGGACGAAAATATCTGTAAAATATGTTTCTAAGGATTTCACTGCCGTGCAAAAGTTAAAATGACGGAAATGATATTTTCATATCATTTGATTCGGAATAGAAAACTGCATCTATCTGTCTGCAAAGAATTTCAGGTGATTCAAAATTTCTTTATATAAGTTTAAATAATTTTATGACTTCAGATATTTCGGAAGTTGAGATATTTCCGAAGAATTCAGTAGATTTCTATGCAAGTTACACCTGATTTCATGAGCCATCGTCAATGCCTCGGTTTCAATTTTCCCACATAACAAGAAACTCTCTTTTTTAGAGACATTACTCTAAGTGCAACTTTTATCGCCCGACTTGTTCGAGCTTTATTGTCACCTCTCAGAATTGCAGGTGTGGCAATCTCATGTGGACGTGAAGGGATGGAAAATAAGATGTATATAACACCTGGGTTATATGAGTTCCGTGATATCGGAGATTGAGACTGCATTAAAAGACGATGAATATTCATAAACTACAGCAGATTTCGATAGCCTTTTCTCACCGAATAGAGCGTGACTCTGCAATCTTCCATTTGCGGCAATCGATCGCATTTTACTCCGTTGAAAATATCCTCTTGGATACACGTATAATGGGCATCCATAAATCTTGCCGGATTAACTGGAATACCGGAATTTAAATGTCAGTGCATTGACTGGAGACTGGTCGGCTAGCTTACCCTTATATTATGAAATGGATGCGACGAAAAGTGTTTTCAATGGTTTTTAATTGAAAGATATTTCAACATAATAAATTATTGACAAATGGGTACGCTTTATTGCGCGCATGATGTAGTTTGAAAATTAAATTCCAGTCGATCGGAAAACGAGAACAAGTCAATTTCCGAAAAAAAATTGATGGTAAATGACTAAACAGATGTGTAGAGGACCATAAATAACGACTATAGCACACTTTCTCAGGAGACGCATGGCTAGCATGTGCGTCGCTTTCTGCTTGAAAATTTTAAGTTCAAGAAGGGGAGTCCTTCATCTGGGGTTTGTCCTGCCTATACACATATGTACTACCCCGAACGCTGTTCACAACCACTCAAGTCAGATGTGATGCGGAGTAAGCCCACCGTACCATTTACTGCATTTTATACGGTCCTTAGGGTTCTTAGGTCAGGACACCAACGGAGAGGACATTATAAGAGAACGTTTCTCCTGCCATATAAGCACTTTAAGGTTTAGGTGTGGCAGGCCAGCGAAATTACTCGATGGCTCTAGTCTAGTTGACGTCCTCGACTTCCACGTTCTCTGCTCAGTTATATCTTCACGAACGTCGTCGTATAAAAGAACGTAAAAGTATTTTCCACGTATATATGGCTTTTCTACACTGACGCTCAGACGATCGCGCGTTGCACTCTACAAGTATTACAAATGACCGGAAGTAATAGTCCTCCACTTCTACAGCGCACTTGATGTTCGTCGTCGAAGTCTTAGTTTCACTAGACCTAGATTCGTGGATACCCTGAGATTTCCTGCCAGTCGCGTCGACACCCTGGAGAGCGATATCGCTATAGCAGCCCCCTAGGACTCTGTAACGCCGTTATTTTCAGGCGCACGTCGTTCAGATATATCCGGCTTCGGCTATCTGCTATCTAAACGGAAATCGAGAGAAACGGCCGGCATCCCGAGTGTCTTTCCATTTGTGACCTCACATAACTGTAGATTCGAACCTTCTTTATTACACGTATTCATTTTTCAACTCTTTACAGCAAGTGTTTTCCTAAATGGAGTTCCTTCCTCTACACTCAATATTTTTTCGAAAAATCGTTTCTAACATTATATTAGTACGGCCAGTAAAATTTACGCGTTTAAACTTCTTTCCAAAGAAAATATAAGAGTTTTAAGTTTTATCTCCAATTGAGTTCGCGATGTGTATATATAGGAAGTAACGAGAACGAGAAAATGCCTCTAATGCTTTTCTCTTCTTAATTTTCTTTCATACGCCACCGCTCTCAAATCAGTATGTCCACACGTGCAGAAACCTTGGGCCACGTGTTCACCGTAGAAAATTGTTGAGAAAGATTTCGGTCTTCGAAAAGGAAACATCCCACCCGCTGATTGCAACCTATGACCACCATGTGCGGCGGTCAGACTCTTGTATTATTAGTCATGTGGACATTCTCTCGCTCTAGGAAGTAGTTAGCACTATGGTTAATGGATTATTCATTCTGAAGCATATTGTATAAAAGGAATGCTAAAGAGCACAAAATCTCTTCGCAAAGGATAGAAAATTATAAGAAGAGGAAGCGGGCGCGCTGCTCAGAAGTGGAATAACGAAAAGGGGGAGACAATTCCCTGAGGAAAATCGAGTGTTATAATATACATAACATGCATTATGCAATATGCATATTAGACACTAACACCTGGTGAACATATAAGTTATACTTCACCAAGCATTAACAATTTCATCCAGATAATGTCTGATTAAATCCCTGGAAGTTATATCGATAATCTAAAGTTAAGCATCATTCATATTCTAAAAATGTTTGTATACAATTTTCTTGACGACATGAACCAATACAGAAACATAATAAACTGGAAAATGATGATCTAAGGCCAATGGCAACAGACTAGTATGACAAAGTTATCGAATTAAGGTTGAACACCTTGTTTTTCTCATGCAGAGGATCCTAAAACAACTTAAACCTAAAACAACATGATTCATCATTGTGACTACTACCACGACAAGTATGGTTTAGCCTGCGGGTCTTTGGAAACTTAATCGTCCATCCTACATCGCTGATTCGTTAACTATATGTATATGTCAACTAACGCCTTGGGCGATGTCATGGCATGGCTAAATCTAACGAACCTGTTCCTTTTGTGCTCAGTTACCGTATAAAATCACTCTGATGACCGAGAGCCATAGAAGCAGAACTTAAATATGTTCCTCAATATAAATTATGTACACTATGTTACCTCTTATATGGATCAAAGGAAATAATCACGAATAAGTGATTCGAATTATCTATGATGCTTAATTTACTGAACTTTCATAGAACTAGATATATACAGAAACTATAATAAAAAATGCCATGCAATCTTCATCTAGCACTTAAGGTACATGGTTTCTAATACGACTTTTCAGGATGGACGCACAATTCTAGCGTTCTGTGCAAACTGTGGCAGAACCCAATCGTCGAGCTTGTTTTCATGGATTAAAATGGTGTAGTTTGCGTTAGATTGCAACATCTGCGCGTGGAGGAAAGCTCAGTATTATCTTGTAACTTGCAGCTGATAGTTCTCTTCGGACTTCTCACTACTTTCCGCCGCTTTCACCAGCTTCGTTGGCACTCGAACGATTGCTTTTCTCTGCAAATCGGATGTCAACGACTAAAGTTACGCGTATACTCTGCAACATACACACTTGCACTAGAATCTACATAGATAATACGACAATGTGTGTATAGAGCGAGTTGCTCGTTTCCCCAATTTCCCGGGATTTCGTATCCAATATACATCAATTGTTTTATCGTACGAAATATGGTAGAAACAAATTGAGCTTTCGCAGTGAACGAGTACAGTCCGATATCACCAAACCAAGCCAAGTCAAACTGCTGGACCAAGTAGATGAGAATCAAGGGAAAGCAAGGAATGTGAGAAGCACGTGCATCAGTAGAAACAAGTGAATATCCAGAGATTACACGAAGAGACGAGTAACGGAGTAAACCTTTGAAAGAGATCGAAATAAAGTCGAGGAAAGAACGAGAACGAGAACGAGGGACCAGGACCAATTGAAAACGAAACTGCTGTTCCTAACCAAACGGATATACGTGTAAGCCCTCAGTACCACTACATCGAGATAAGCCAGAGTGTTTTCGCTCTCATCCCGCAGAATCTCCTCTAGTTCAGAATTTATAGCAATCCTCGCGTACTTATCCCCCCCCTATACATACTCTGCATCCACCTATCTGACATTTCTTCTTTCCAACCGACGATCCACCTAATACTATAAAGGTAGGCTTTTACTCAACGCAACTCTTTTGCTCCTTCTACAGCTCTGGCCCAACGCCAAAATACGAATCTATCAACTCATAAATTATCTCAGCACTTTTGAGAATCAAATGGAAGGCGACCTCCTCGCTAAAATAACGATGGGCATTATTCATCCACTAATATTAAACTGAATATCTATATATGTCTCCCATACCAGCTAAATCCCTTAAAATCAATTGGAATTCTTTAAAATTACTTCAAATATCTTGAAATAGCTTTATATTCACTATTATAATAATTTAGATGAATAATAGTGATACAATTCCTTGACATTCCTTGAAAATGAACCAAAACACGACCGATGTTGGTTGAGTTAGAGTCAACAATTTAAAGCCAAAGGTACTGTAACAATGTCAACATCTGAATATCAATATCTAAACTTGAATCAGTGAAATTTAACTGATTACCACTCCAATTCCACTGATTTGCAGTGACTCTTTTCTCACGATTTTAATCAGTGAAAAATCTACTGGAAATCAGTGAAAAGTCACTGAAATTTTTAGTAGTTTAGTGAAGATTATTGAAAATTTCAGTGACTTTTGACTGATTCTCAGTGAATTTTCACTGATTAAAATCGTGATTCAGTTTTAGAAAGAATAAAAATAATTTCAAGTTCTTTTAGTCGATGGATATTTTCGGTATAAATATCTATATAATAAAAAATGATCGGCTTTTATCCCGAAATTTCCGTATACAAATCGCGTTTCGCGTGGAATCAATTAATTAAACACTGGAAGCCAAAGGGCTCATGCAAAGCGGATCTTCAACCTATTATTAATCTGTATTTAACGGTTTAACCTATTTATGTAATATTTCCATAAATTATACGTGTCTGATATTCAAAAGATTGTTATTAGAATTAAGTACAGAGTTTCAACACAAAATTTCGTAAGTAATAACCCGTGACAATTTAACGAGCACTTGCAAGATTCTACATTTTAAATGCTCAAAATAAGCCATTTCAACTTTGCTGAAGTCAAGCAAATTAGATGTAAATTCAGCGACTTTTATGAAAACTGCCGCCAACGGTCATTACGATTTAGAGCCATGTTCCGCACGTACCCTCCAATGTTTCTCGTGGACTGGGTCTGACCCGCAGCAATTTCTTAATTTCATTCTTGAGTGTGCCAGAAATCCGAACATGGACCTTTCGAAACAAACCGCAGCAAAGCAATAAAATATTGTTGCAATCTTCCTAAAATGTACGCGAAATTGTAAGAAGGAATTTCAAAGTAGTTTCAGACTTTTGTATGGCTGTATATCCGTGTAACAACAATATTAAATCAGCATATAAAATTTAGGGTGGAAATCCATTACGTCACTCTGCCAATGCATTTTCCAACAATGCATTATGTACTTTTTCTGTTTACTGGATTTACGACGGCGATCCACGTTTTTACGTTCAGGCACAATATCGCAAGCTGACTCAGGAAGCGTGTGTTTCCCACTTAAAACCACTAAACATAAAACTTTGAATACTATATATAGTCTAAGAATAAATTTCATTGCCTCTGTTTATAATATGATATTAAATACGATTCCGATTTTAATTAATGATGATTGGAGCGATCATAGTATAGTTAAAATATCTAATTTGTCTGGTTTAACTCGATATTTAATTAAAGTTCATTTATATTCACGATTAAAATTCAAATGATGTAAATGCGTTAGTTATCATCAGGTACACAAGCTTGCTGCTTCAGTAATCGAATCGTTAATTCGATGACAGGATATTTAAACTTAGCAAAAATCGTAATGATTATTTTATCGAAAATGCTGCATCTACCTTATTCCTGAATTTAGTCAACGCGATACTACTAATTAATTGGTGTTAGGCTCACTTTATTAAGTAATTACTATTAATCCATACTGTTTACTGTCAGTTTGCTTATCCGGATCTACGCACATCCAATACCGTTAAGTGCATCATTACATCGGCTCATATATGCATATAATTTAATGAGAATTATCATTGTACATAAGGTTGTGTTATATTAACTAACTCTAACTCCGTAAATGTGAGGTACCATCACACTCATTTTTAACACGATAATTCTTCGAGTTTTAAGTACTGCTGTTACATTTGTTGTCTGCTTGAAATCAGAGAAATTGGCAAAGTTCGTAATTTCAAAAGAATATTTCATAAATCACATGAGAAAGACAAATAGAAAACGGATTCGTTCGCCCCCTAGAAAAATTTGCGAAAGTAAATCACGAAGACATTTTGGGATACCAAACATAAAGAAGTTTGGAAGCTCGTGATCTGAACTTTTCACGAAAAAGAAAAGATATAGGTCATTTCAAACCAAGCTTTACAATATAGGATCAATGTATTCGACTCTATGGTAATAAGGCTGTAAACCAAATATTGTTTAACTATTAATCTCACATGAAGATATTTGAGATGCTTATACAGAAAATATATAATTTACGTAACAGAAAAATAAGGATCATATATATTAATTAAAGGACTAAATACGTCATGAAAATAAATTCGCCTTTTTTCAACTCTCGTTGAAAACATCCTTCAATATTACTAGAAGTCAATAAATCTTTCTATCTTATAAGAAATCTTTCTTGAATAATTATTATTATCGACTTTAATATACTATGGAATGACATTATATCTGCCTCTGTGTGACACCAATTACAATCAGAATTTACGATCCGTTCAAATCACAATTCCTATTATCGGTAAAGTGCCAGCCAACAAAGATGAAACCTGATCTCTGTCTTAAAGACATTTGCAGATTTACGAGAACTTTTTCCTAACTTTTTCTATATAACGAGACGTTATGGACTTTTCTAATTATGCGCATGACAAGATCGCGGAATCGACTTTAATTGATCATACTTTATTTCTAAAAAAGGATATATATTATATAGAACGGAAATTCGTGTATATACTGTATATAGAATATAATGCTTCATCAAAACGTAAAACAAAGTTTGAAATGTCAAAAGCGGTCCATTCGTCAATCAAATTTGAAATATAGAATAAAAACCCACCAAACATCCATAAACATTCACAATTTGAGATTTAAGTGATTTAGTGATGCTTGTATAGTGGATTCGTCTAATTCGGTGACATATATGTGACATTTGATAATACCTATATCGTAAACTCTTTTCTCTATAAAAATGATATAAAATAAAACAAAATGAATGTGAATATGAGTTTAAAATATATATTCGTTATTAAAAAATGTGTCCAACATAAAAGTATAATATAATACTTTTACTTTGAACATATATTTTCTGTATTAAAATGTCTCAATTTTGGGATTTTGCCCCTACTTGCAATCGATATTAGTAATTTTTCTAACATAGAGTTTCTGAGTGTACTAGTTGCAATCTTGCTTAATTTTTATAACTGATAATGATTAAATTTAATTCTCATATTAAAATATAAAAAAAAGCTCTGTCAGGCCAGCAAAAGGGGCAACTTCTGTAGGGAATTCGTGAGGCTTACAGGTGTTGTATATTTTATGAAGGGGTAAACTATGTAGGGCCCCGCGGGGGGCCAAATCCAAAATTTCCAAACAGGTAAAGGACAATTCATAGAAATTACTCAAAAAAAATACTTCAATTCGTAGAGATATCCAATAGAACTGACAAAGCAAAAAGAAAACGAGATAAAGGAGTCCATTCTTCGTAAAAATAGTTAAAATTATACATAGTTGATGGGGCGAATATTGCGAACAAGGACTCCGAGTATTACGGTTTATCTATATATATATATAGAAGTTTTATTCGCCCCACGTGCAAATGAGAGCATTCGCTTCATCGACCATATATATAGGTGACCAGTCTAGTTAAAAATGTTGTGCTACTAGTCGTATTTACCGATGGGAACTACATGGAACGTGCATGATATAGTGTAAGAGAATTTTTCAAGAGACCAGACCTCTATTCTAGGCGAGTTCTACGCTGGTAGATCGAAAAAGGCAAATGTGCCAATAAACTATAGTAAACATGTCGATTTTGTAATCAGAGTTTATCTAAACAGGGGTTATACACAAAATACGTGATAGGGAAAAGGGAAGACGCGGCGAATATGGTGCACATAAAAGAAAATGCACGAATAAACGTAAAATATCTAAAAATGATAATAAAGTACATATCTCATCTAGATTAATACATTATATATGGTTTTTACATGCCTATAAAGTAATTAAAGTTAATTACAAGTTTGATAGGTTTAGCGAAAAATCCATGAACTTTGACAAAAGTATAATAATTTAATGGTCTGTTAAATTTAATATAATGCCATGAAATAGGGAAGGGGGACAGAAAAGACGAGAAAAATTTGTAATCGACTTGTTCTGAAATCTATATTCAAAGTTAAGTACTAATTCAGCCATAAGTGGGGTTGACTATTATTATTGAAAAAGTAAGAAGAGTTAAGAAAGCTTAAAAGCTTACTAAAATATTCCACGGGATATTTTTACTGGATCATAATCTTAACGTCATCATTTTTATGCGACTATATTTTCTTCATGTTTCCATGGAGTTCAAGTAGAGTGGATATTAAACCTA
Organism: Synergus umbraculus; assembly: GCA_900474325.1. Classification (NCBI taxonomy): domain Eukaryota; kingdom Metazoa; phylum Arthropoda; class Insecta; order Hymenoptera; family Cynipidae; genus Synergus; species Synergus umbraculus. The sequence goes on from UCOK01020104.1 coordinate 74,572, forward strand.
CCGTAAATATTAGCTTTTATACTTATAGTTATAAAGACTGAGAACCGAACAAAATTACTAGGCGCTTTACCCGAAAGCCCAATTCAGATTTTAGTAAGAAATTCGAATTATGGTATGTAATTTAAAAAAAAATTATGAACTACCCACGGAAATATAATCTGATCTTTACCAGTTTAAAATGCTATCAGAAAATTAAACCATAAAAAAACTCCTGTGGATTTGATTAAGAATCATTTTTTTTTCAGGTTTATCGAGCTTTAGAGATAAAAAGAATTGGAAAGCATTACGTTACGCAGCAAAAAGCAGGGTAAAATTTTATTGCCCTATTACCCTCTCCTCAACCCCTAAAAGGGGATAGGTAATTCTGAACAGCCCCTAGATTGTAATTTAAAATACATTGGATTTTGGACATTGTGTTAAGTTAAAATTTTCAATTTCAAGCATCTTCATCTTGAAATTAAGGGACATTTCCCAGTCGATCTACCACCCTGAATGAACCAAATGAAACAAACAGCCTGATCGTTCATTATATAAAATAATTGCCATACAGATACTTAATATATAATATATTATATACGATAATGTAAATTCTTACCCAAATTATCCGCTTGAGCAATTTCAATCCCCAAGAGGATGATAAGTACAATCTTAATCATCATGTTGACCGAGTAGAATTGAAGCAAAGATTATCGCCTAGACACCATAACTATATAATGCATTATTACTATCTGGAGAACTTCACCACACGCACGAACTCTTGCGGTTTAATTAAACTCGAAATTAGCCATTCAACTTGCACTCCTCCTTTACACTGTCCCAGGTTACTTGATCCGAACACGCTATTTCAATATTCCTGTTCAAAACTCGAAGTAAATTAGATTTTTTTAGCTTCTTGTCAATTGCAAGACTCCCTGATGATTGTTATTATATCCTATTCATCATAGTTCAATTTGAACAAGTGAATAAATCTTTCTACTCGCACTTGACAATCAATTGTAATTTGACAATCAATTTTAATTTGATACTCAATTCTAAATTGACAGTAGGCAACGAAATTGTTCGTAATTTACTCGTTTTCGGAGCAAAACTTTGTCATCCGTCTCGGCAACTTAATCAGTATCACCTGACAAGGATTACTCCAGTCAATGAAACTCTGATGTACAAAGGCTACATGAAGCACTTGCATTCCAAGAATTTAAGTGGAAATCCTTTGCTATAGTGGTTGTCACTCCAAGGCCAGGGAGGATCCGCAAACCGTTTCACCTCGGTTAACCCTGGAAGCTTTATTCGATTACCGATGAAATTTGTCGTGCAAGTGATGAATTGCACACGGATTCATTTATCTACTTGTGATTCAGAGCCCATCGAATGTCGCCGAATAACTTGACAGAACACGTGGACTTGCATCCGTAATACCTCAGTACACATCAGAATTACAGCTTACTTGCGTTAGTCACTTGTATACGATGAAATGTTCTACATTTACGGGACAAATCCTCTGATTTAGATAAATCAAATTTACACAAATATATTTGTAGGATTTGAATTGACAACTGTGATTTTTGAACTTCACATTCGAATTGGGATTATTTTCGGCAACACACTGTTGATGACACTTGTCGCCGATCGAAACATCGAGAAGTTTACACGAACGCTTTTGCACCACGTTTTAACTGCGTCATGAAATTCTCGGTCGTTGAAGGGAAATTTAATTTGGAATCGGAAAAAAGCACACGCGCCTCGAAAAACGTCGAAATACGTTACATTCAACCGCGACGGTCGGCGCGCGACTGACTGAGTTTGAAATCAGACGAGGCGTGACGTCAGTCTTGTACGCATCTCGCGCCGCACAGCCAATCATCTTCTTCCATTACTCCAGGTTCCAGCCTACAGGTTCCTCACTCCTTAGTTCTGAAGGCTTTTAATTCCAAACTGTCCAGTAAAATTTAATAAAGCTACTGTAAAGTTGTATCACCTTTTGTGCCCATTCAATGAGCACTTTACCTCCTGGAAGCAAATGTGATTTGCTTCTTCATAGATCATAAAGGAATGCATTAATATTATTAAGGGAGTTGGACCCGAGTGTTAAGCTCAAAATTCAATTCTTCATTTTACTCAACAAAAATTATAGATAAATACTTTTTTGCTCTGTAGCACTAATCTTTTTTCAAATATAAGACTGTATACAGAGCGAAAAAATATTTAGTTTTGACACTTTTTGCATAAAACGAGGAATTCAAAATCTAACTTCAAAATGGAGTATTTTCATTTTACTTAAAAAATATTTGAATTAGATATTTTCTCGCTCTGTACGCATAATTCTAGTTTAAAATTGATTAATTGTACAGAGGGAAAAAATTCAAAATTTAATATTTCTTGAGTAAAATGAAGAAATCGAATTTTTAGATTAGAGCTTCGCTCCAACACCCTTAATCGTTTAATTAATGTAATATTATTTTGAATAATTATGATGACAAAAGTTAATTGATAAGTAATTTTCTTAGTCTTCAATAAAATGCAATTCTAATTGTTATAAAATAATTAACTAAAATAAATTCCGAAATCATTCAAAATGACCCAAATACACTGAAGTCGTTGAACCTTGAAATATGGGTTAATGTAATATATAATCCAGACATTTCTTTACGGGAAAATATTCCAGTGAAAATTTGCAAACGCTGAGCGCATAGCTTAAGATAAGAAAAATGGATAATATCACCTTCCGTAAAGGGATGTCCGCACCGAAAGAGAAACCGTTATATGAAAGCTTTACTGAAGTGGTCATTTTACCGAGTTCTCATAAATTAAACTTTCTTACTCAGCTTTTTATAGTTTCCTGAGAAAACCTAAAGTGCAAAAACTGACTAGCCAAGCAAAAGTAGCATTTTACTTAAAGATTCTTTAACTGAATGAATCCGAAGCAAATTTTCAATACAAGTCAATCAGAAGACAATTGAAAATCAATCCGAATTTTTAATGTGAATGGACCAATTGGAATCAATTAGAATTATTCTAAGAAATTCAGATTCATTCGTCACGGTTTTGTAGATATGCTGTAATTACATTCTTATTGAGAATCTATTATTTCGATCTTATTCTTATGAATACTTGTCCTATAAATCCAGGCTAAGTCGAGACTCTTGGCACCTTACGTGTAATGTGTCTTACAAAACCACCTTCCTTTAGCAAGCCTCCATCGCATTTTATCTTCCTCCTGAAGTGAAGACTTAAGAGTGAAATATTACTCCCTGAAGGACGCTTCCTCGTCGATTTTTGCAAGAGAGAATCCAAAATGTACATAAGTTGACAAATAGTATAGGATATTTTTCCATATTCTTCTAAAAATTCATCACCTATTAAACTTTGTAAATGCGTCATTTTATTTGCCAATAAAGTAGGATAGTTTTTTTCAATGAAATTGAGGGGTGAAAGAAAGCACTCGAGAAAATAAATCAAAAAGTTCTCTTCGAAAATTCTCTAAAATGGTTTTTTTAAACTCGTATTTTATTGAAGCAATCCATCAAAACCGAGTTTTAAAAAGAAATAGCATGATAAAAGTAAATCGTTCCAAAAATTTTTAAATTGAATACCTACGATCATCAAAGAATTTCATGTTCATATTATTAAATGCATTCAGTATTTAATCAATTTTGCATACGAATCTCATAAAAGCTTGGAGGAAATTAAATTAAATCAAATCTAATATAATAAATATATAAGTATAATAATATTGTAATATAATAAAAATCACCAAGAATTAAAGAAGTTAAAAGCGGATTTAGTTCTGGTTATTTTAGTAGTTTTAATCAGTATGTGGTTTTTTTACTAAAAAAAATTGTAAATAAATATCACATTATGTTAATGAATAAAAAATATAATCAAGCTACGCTTGTGTATTTACAATTTAAAATTAAATATTTTCCTTACGGAATTTCAAGTGAAAAATAATCATGATTGTACTTATACTTATATGTATATCTGACTGAAATAAATAAAAAAATATATAAAGTTTTATAAATATAATATTGTAGTCTATTTTGAAGTTAAAAATTTACATTACATAATTTCTTCGAGTAAAGCTTTCTGAAGTTCTTCTTCTAAAAGTTGATTCTTCAATTTTTGCTCCGCCAATTGAGTTTCAAATTTTACGGCTGTACTCTGCATATCCATCATTAGATTTTGCGTGCTGTTACAAAATTCTGCTACTGAAGTAAAAGCTTCACTCCTATTTAGCGTTTCAGTAACAAAATCATCTATCATCGATATATCGTCATCATTTTGGTCAACATCCATTTCAAAGGACACCATGGAAATATTTCTCGTCTCATTTTCTTCTGATACTCTTTCATTTACCGAATATGCTCGACTCTGCAAATTGTAGTCAACAAATATATTGGATTTGAACCACCATGGTAAGGTTTGAAAGTGCTTAACATGATTCCGATTATAAACAACTTTGAGGTCTTCGGTTATAAAATTAATCTTTTCATTGACTATGTGCAGAATAATATCTGTGAAATCTGGAATTGCGTTCGTGTCAAATTTCATTAATAGATTATCCAAAATATCACTTGTCATCACATTATGACTACAATCTATTAACGCTTCTTTATAATAATTTAAAACAGCATTTTGGAGTTCAGTCCTATCTTTAATAGGCCAAGGATATCTGAAAATTAAAAAATTTTTATTATTAGAACGATCGATATTCTACAAAATATTTTAAATTAAGAATTTATATTTTTAATTTTTAAAAAACTAAGGTAAAAATCTAAATAAATCTTACCTCCATTGGGGTAAAACAACACTTCTCACAGATTTTTCGACTTTTTCTCTGTATTCTATATTTTTCCAAGCGTCATCGAAATATTCATAACTACAAGGTAGTTCCACATCCTGGTCAAGGCAATTCTTTATTTCGGGTGAAAAATCGGTGTACATAAGAGATTCTTGATCTAGTACTATTTCCATTAGATGTGTGATTGCTTCTGTATGTAAATTTATAATGAACTGTGGATCTTTTAGAGCTTCCTTTAGTTGCGCATTGTATTGAGAATGACCATGTATTCTGAAATCAAAAAATTATTGAGATTTCTAATTTAAAATACTAAAATTATGAGTGGTACTGTTTGTTAAAAATGAGTATTTAAGAATTTACCTCAACCATAATTCGTCCATCAAGCAATCCCGTAGAACTCTTTTCAAATAATCCATCTCGAGAGGTACAGGTGGTGACTTGTTTATGGCAAGCCACAGCACAGAGCTCTGTGTAAGTTTTAAAAGGACACTTTCGTCAATTGTGTTTTCTAAGAGAATCGTATATTCCGATATAAAACCCGAATCCATCAAATTTTCCAAGTCTGATGTAATGTCTATTGCCTCGGGTTTAGTGTTCCCCTCGTGAAAAATCATGACGACCAGTGGTATAGGCATAAGTTTGTTTTTTGATAAAACTGTCTTCGTTAATCTTCGAACGATTGTCCTTGGGTCTTCAGAAGTCGAGGCGATAAACAGAAGTGCATCCATGCCGGTTAAATTTTGCTCATTAGTCACACCTTCGAAATTCCTTATGCATATGTGTAAAGTCTCGTAAGAATTTGGCTGGAAAGTTTTCAGAATTGGATCCAAAGTGTAATCAGAGTTTAAATACTTGGTCATGATTTTTTTACGTTGCCATAAAACTACTCTGTTTTCCAAATTAGGCCAAGAAATCGCCAATTTCCAAAACATACTTGGTCGATTTTCAGCATCAAATGATTTTGCATTCTCCTTGATACCTGCGTAAGCCACAACTTCTATGGGAACTTCGTTGCGCGTTGGTTCGTCAACTGGAGACGGTTTGAATCGTTTTCTGCACATATTTTCTATAGCAACATATTGCTGTTTACTGTACAGAGACTTTGCACAATCTTCTAAACTTTGCCTTTGTATCCAAACCGGTGTATTGTTCAAAGCGTCTCGTTTAGATCTCTTTTTACCTACGTAAGTCTTCCAAATTTTGCAATACTTAGTGATAATTTTCTTCCTGTGTCTTTTCGTTACTTCGCGCAATGTTTCTTGAAGAAAGAGTTCTTTATTTAACGCTTCCTCGCAAGACTCGTACACAATTTCCTGAAGTAAATTTTCAAAAATATCTTTACTCAAAATTTCACATTTCATTATCTGCATTTCTTCTTTAACAATCGAAGAGCAAATATTTTGTGTAACTTCCGTTTTTAAGCAGTCATAGATGTACTCAGATTCCTTTTCAATCTCATTTAGTCTCTTTTCTTCCTGGAGTTTGCGTTTCTTTTCCTGCTCAGCTTTTAAAATCCTTTCATTCATTTCAAGTGCCCTTATTTCAAGTTTCTCTTCTTCAATTTTTTCTTTTGATTTCATTACTGGTTCAACATCAACAAACTCAGTATTGATTTCTGGTTTTGGTGTAGCAGTGAAACTGAAAGGAGTAGTGGTCGAAGGTTTGAGAAATATATTTCCAGAAGGAGTTCCAGAAAATGTGCTTTTGTTAATGACTTTAGTAAACGGAGACATAGAATCAAGCTTCGCAGCATTAGAATCTAAGCTTTGTTTGGAATAAGCTGGGAAAAGAGAATCGATTTTGGGTTTCGGAACTACAATTTCGGATTTAGCTTTCGGTGAATCACTTGATATACTCTGCACAAGAGGCTTAGGTTTATTAGCAGTAAATTTGAAAACATTAATATTAGGCTTATCACTTGCTGAAGGTGGAACGTTTCCAAACTGACTTTTTACTGTCTTAAAAGTGTCCACACTTTTCGATTTTTCTTCTTCTTCTTCTTCTTCTTCTTCTTCCATGAACTCGTACGGATCGCTTTTCTTTTCTGCGCTAACATTTTGATCTTCGGCACTCATTGACTCAGGTAAAAGATATCCTTGAGAATTAAAGCTGTCATGTGGCTGATGATTTTTATATGTCGCCTCAGGTAAAGTTCCCCCAGCAATACACTGACCAACAGACAATTTATCTCCAAGCCTCTTGTATTCTACGACGTTAAACGCTCTATTTTGATCTATAGTACTTTCAGGCAAATTGAAATCCTCTCTACCTAATAAAATATGTAATTCGTCCGATGACAAACTCAGTCCTACTTGCTCGCAAAAGTAAACTGTTTCTTTTTCGTCTTCGAATGCAAGAATGTCCATAAGTTCATATAAAGGGTATGGATATTTTGAGGTCATTCGGCAGTAAGCTTTTACCATTACAGACAAAGCAGTAACACGTACTTGATGGAAGTATCTCAATAAAATACAAGCGTTTAAATAACTAGTTTTTCGTACGAGCTTGAAGAACTTTACATAATTATTCGCTACGATAGCAGAATAAACTTCTATTGCGAATTTCACTTCCGGAGACTTCTGTATTGATGATGGCAACCTCTGAAGATCCCACATAAAGCTACCGTTATTTAAATTCAATAGAATAATGTACGCATGAAATTCAGGCTCATTTTTGCAGGCGATTTCTTTTACTCTGAGATCGTGATACATGTATTTCAAAGTTTGTAGACACTTGGTTAGGTTTTCCGTATTTATTTTCTTGTCAAAAACGGAAGATTCTTCAGCACAAAGTCGTTCAGAGCATAGAATGTGAAAGCGTGCACATTGCTCAACCAATTCAACGCTGTCAAGGCAACAAAGCTCCTGTTGGGTAATGTCTTTTCGAATTCCTCTCATTCTATCCCATAGAAAATGATACCACTCTGCGAGATTTGTATCCTTAGTGTCACACATGTCAGCTATTTCGTGCAGAAGGTAACTCATGGTCATCTTTAAAGAATTAACAGGTCTTAACTCGTGAGGCATAGGTTCTTCTTGATCAGCTGATGATCTGGAATACTGCTTCACAGCTTTATTGTGATTTATCTTTGCTCCACTATTGTCCAACAGCTCATAGAGCGACACTTGACGTTGAGCTTCACGCATGAGTCTCTCTTTTTCTGGACACATATCTGGACAAGTGCCTTTTGTGACTTTAGCCGTTGCTAAAGAAAGCGACTTAACTTGTCGCTGTCTCATTAGCCTATCTCGAGCTTCTAAAATTTTGTATTTATCCTCAGCGGATGATGCAGCTTGACGAACAATAGCCTTTAATTCTTCTATTGACGTCTTAGGTACCAGCGCTGCAATTTGACTTTCGGGTTCAGTTTTCTCTGCTTTAACAGTAGCTACTTTTGCTTTCAGTGCTCTCGGTTTTTTAATCAAATTTTGTCGTTCTACTCCACTGGGAGCTTCTTCATATATATTGTATTCCATACTTTTTAAAGCTTCTAGTTCTTCTTGGACGTCCTGATCAGTTCCCTTGAGTATCCGGGATACGACGGTAGCCTTGGCTTCTTTTTTTCTGAGTGGTGATTTAGGTATGTCATTAGTCCACTGAACATCGAACTTTTCGTTTAAGAAGGTCCCACATTTATAGTAAGCTATATTTGCTTCGCCTTTTGTATGATAAGTAACAGTGATACTCTGCTTCTTTGGTCGTAGCACGATTTTCGAAACATCTCCAAAAGTCGAAAAGTAATCCTTTGCCACGACTTTGTCCAGTAGAGATTTAGGGACCGATAAGCAGGTTATCGAATTTTCGGTACTTTGCTTATGTGTTGTTGTTTTAGAATTTTTCTTCAGCTGTTCAAAAGCCGGCGTGCCTAAAACCGATCAATATTTAAAATTATTATAACCAAAGAAATGGTTAAAGCACATTCTCATATGCAAAATATTGTTGTATTGCATACCTTTAAGAGCTTGAGTAAACATGTTGATTGTAGGTTTAAAAGTGTTTCTGGAAATTCGAGGTTTATATTGTTTAGCAATAGATTTTTTCGAACTGCTTTCACTCCGATCTTCAGATAAATTCGCCGGAGGAGAAAATTGGAATATGGTACTAAGAGATTCTTTCGGTGAAAATACATGTTCCGACGAACTGCCAAAATTTATCAACTTTTCAGGGCTATAAACAATATTTGGCGATGAAAATTGAAATCCTTTTGAGGTTAGATTATCTTCAGTGTCCTCGATTAAATTCATATCTTCTTCACCTTCCTTCATTTTGGCTTATTATATTATACACTTCACTTGAAGAAAATCTTTATCTTATCCAGGTTAAAATTTTGTGTAGAAAATCATTATTTTATTAAGAATCAATAAAAGCAATAAAAACCACCAAAAATACAGAAATTATTTAGAAAATAACGAAAATAACACTGAAACCCATGGAAAAATGGTACATAGATGCGCCGAGGAATTAGTTCCTGCGATAAAGACAGATTCGACACCGTCGCGCAATTTGAAAATCCGCCATAATGTTAAATATGTGTGTGTGTGTGTACATACCTATATAGGCTATATGTATACAGGGCGATAATAAACATAACCTTAAGTTAAATATTCAAAAAATTAAATACAAATCTTATAATTATAATTATGTACAAATATTCTTGGTGCTTTTTTTATAGTTTTTTATAGCACAAGCTAAAAAGCCTCAATAATAAACTTTTTGAGGCTCCTAAGATTGCAACAAATTTTACGAATTTTTCTTTAAAAATTTGTTTGTAAAGATTTTAAACGAGGAGCTTTGTTGAAAACATGTTAAACAACAGTAAAAGGTAAGGTGTACGAAATAATTTATTTTCTATATTGGCCTATGTTGTCCATTTGTTACTTGGAAGTACTTATGTTCATTAATTATATAGAAAATATTTCCTAATCGATATTTGATATAAAATTTGTTTAAATACTTAAAAATCAACTATGAAATGCTGTATTGAAATAATTTCTTCTTTTATTTTCTAGCTAAAATTGAAGATGAGTGTTTTAAAACGATTATACTCCACATAAAGTCTGACTGCAGGGTACAAATTTTAAATACAGTTGACTCGTTTACAATACGCAATGGCCGGTCCATTTGATAGTTCAGAGAAACTTTTCTTCTGGGTACAAAACATTATCCACATCTTAAACGAAAAGCGCCATGAAGAAATCACTGAAATAGAACTAGTTAGCGGAACTGAGCGAATAAGCCTTGAAAAACTAAAACAGCATGTAGAAGACATCATCATGCATTATATAGAAACTTATATTCGCAAAGAAGTAGCTCCAAAGTTCTGGGCAAATTTTAAAGTCGTTTCAAACGAGAAACAAGGGTTCGAAAATTTTCAGCAAGCAGTTAATGAACTGTATTCCAGCTTCAATCCTGTGCTGCCTCTCATAAACCAATTAGAAGAAATAGTCAAATATGAAAAATTCACATACAACACCAAGAAAAACATCAAAGAGCGATTCAAACTACTTGTTGGGGCCACGCTATTAAGTCAGATTCCTCTCGATTATGACGTTATCATCGAGCATTTCTACAAGATTACCTTTAGAGTATTTTGCAATAGTGACACAAGCAATGGAATGTCCGAGAATTTCACCACTGAATGCCATGGTTGTGGCCAAGACCAAGAGATATGTCAATGCCAAGTAATAATTCACTTGTTCCACGAGACTAATAGAAAATTATTAGAGCTAGGATTATTGGAAAGACTCGTAGGTAACGTTCTCACGTCCTTGATTAACATTCGAATCAAAAACTACGTGAGTTACACTTGTAACAGAAGCTTCGATACATCCTTAATAGAGCCCTTAAAAAATTGGCTAGGAACGGTTGTCCTGAGTTGGCTCGTTAGAATTTACTCAGGGTCTTCCGAAACTACAGTCGTTCCCCAGAAAACGACGGAGGCCATCGAGACCTTCAAGCAAAAGCTTCAACATTTTATGCATGAAACCTACACCAAAGTTAGGATCGAGCAATTGTTCAACATAATAATAGAATATCCTGCATCCCTTCCAGCGATTTTGGACCTCCGTACTTGTCTGATAAGAACAGATCTTCGCAAAAACTTAATAGACACTTTGCAAGAAGCTTTCAAAACTAGACTCTTACATCCTGGAGTCACCACCCAGGATATTTTGACTGCATATATCGCAGCGATCAAAGTTCTCAGGCAACTGGATCCAACTGGAGTGCTTTTGGAAACGACAACCGAACCTATTAAACTATACTTGAGGAGTCGAGAGGACACGGTTCGGTGTGTGGTGAGCGGTTTATTGGATGATTCAGACAGTGATTTGGCTGACGAGCTCGCCAAAGGAGAGTCTTTCCAGATAGATGAAGGTTCCGGGGAAGAGGAGACTGAAAATTGGGAGAAGTGGATGCCAGATCCAGTCGACGCTGACCCTTCCAGGTCCACTCAGCGAAAGATGTCAGACATAATATCGATGTTGATCAGTGTTTATGGAAGCCAAGATCTCTTCGTGAACGAATACAGGACTTTGCTTGCGGATAGGTTACTTTCTCAGATGAATTATCATACTGAAAGGGAGATTAGACACCTGGAGCTGTTGAAGAGGAGGTTTGGAGAACACCAGTTGCACTACTGTGAAGTGATGTTGAAGGATGTCTACGACTCGAAACGAATTGATGGGAATATTCAGTCAGATGCTAATTACTGTTCGGAGAAAGAAGACTTTACGACCTCAGCGTTGATTTTATCGGCTCAGTTCTGGCCTCCATTTAAAGAAGAATGGAAACTAGAATTACCTAAAGTAGTTCAGAATCAGTTGAGTCGATACGTGAAGGCTTTCGAAGCTCTGAAGGGGAATAGAACTCTTTGTTGGAAGCCTCATCTAGGAAACGTTCACGTCGAAATTGAACTGAAGGACAGAAAATTTGACTTGAATGTGACTCCAATTCATGCAACGATTATTTTACACTTTCAGGAGAAACACGAATGGACTCTGGAGAAGTTGTCTGAAGTTATTCACGCACCAACTACAGTGCTACGGAGAAAAATAGCGTTTTGGGTAACGCAGGGAGTTTTGAAAGAAACATCTAATGATGTTTATACCCTTCAGGAGGAGAGTAGTTCAAAGAGTCATTCGGTGTCTGAAATTGTTGAAGATGATGAAGGAGAGAGTGCCATGGCGTCTACGAGTGATCAGAGGGAGGGAGAATTGCAAGTTTTTTGGTCTTATATTGTTGGAATGCTTACTAATCTTGACTCAATGCCACTGGAAAGGATCCATCAGATGCTGAAGATGTTTGCTTCTCAAGGATCAGGGACTGTAGAGTGTAGTGTATCAGATTTGAAACTGTTTTTAGATAGGAAAGTGAGAGAACATCATTTAATACTCTCGGGTAATTTGTACAGATTACCGAAAACGTGATCTTTTATGAGTGGAACTGATTAGATTGTTGTTAAATCTCGATTAACTGGTGCATTTTATTAATTTTCACTGTACTGTATATTATGCTTACAGTAATGATGATTAAATAATATCTTTACGTTTACAAATAATGAAAGGTTATTACTTAATTGCTACTACATATCTTAGAATTATATAGATATAATAATTAGGAAGGTTGAATAAAAAAATAATATTTCGTTTTATAAATTTAATTTTCTTAATAAACCAATTTATATAAACTTACTCTTTAGAATAAATAACGACGAGTACAACATTTAAATGAAGTATAACGTAGAAAAAAATAAAATACTATTTTAAACTAGTAAAGACGATAACCAATCATCGTCATTCATTAAACTTTCATTCATATCAGTCTCTGTTTCTTTAATAAAATCATTTAAGATCGAATCTAAGTCATTATTAACATTAACTTTGGAATTGTCAGAATCTGGAGACATATTTCCATCATTTGTCTGTTTAGATAATTCAAAACTTTGACTATTATGAGAAGAACTAGAGTCTGTTTTAATAATTTCAGGCAGATTGTGATTCATGCATTTAGGCTTAAATTCTAACACGGACTCTGGATTTTTAGTTTCAGAAATGAGATTGTCCTCTTTTATGCTAAGAACTGGTTTCTGAATATCTAAAAATTTGTGGATACTATTTGAAACTTGAGCTTTATTCGGACTATTGTTCTGCAAACTTTTAGCTTTTCGCAATTCACTAAAACTAAACTTTTCGAACATTTTGCTTGTTATAACTTTCTTTTTGAAAGGAGATTGAACGCATTTTTCCACCTCAATGTTTTTACTTACTACTATGTCAGTCTTAGATTTCTCTTCTTCCCCTTTTTTTATTTCTACATTATTAGGTTCTTTTAGAGACATAGGCAATTCGTACGTCAATGTTACGGGAGGTAAACCATCGATTTCTAAAGTTGTAACTTTAACAGAAGATGAGTTATTAATTTTATCATCAATTTTAATAGAATTATTGGACTGAATGTTCTTTGTTTTAGGTAACAAAACAAGCTTCTGAGGACTAGGATTTTCAACGGAATTTCCATTTGAGATTTTTTCAGTTAGAAGTGTATTAGATATTCTGTTTTTATGAGTTTCTTGAGATCCACTTTTTGAAACTGAATTATTTTGAGGTAGTTGTTGATTGTTATTAATACTTATGGTAAAACGCTTTGTCTTTTCAATCTTAACGATGGTAGGAACTGCTGTATCTTTGTGCTTAAGATTAGAAGTTAACGTAACAGAATCTAAATTTCTTTCAGAATTTACTGGAGTCTCAGTTTTTAACTCTGTCAACTTTAAGGAACTAGTTTCTAGCCTATCTGGAGAAAATAGATTTAAATCTTCCGCAGTACTGATATCCATAAGTTCATTATCATCAGGCGTTGATAATAATTCGCTAATATTGTTTGCTAATACTGCTCCAATATTTTCTTCTGTATCCATTCTATTATCGGGGGCACTGTTCGAAGATGAAGTTACTGGTTCGTTAGAATACGTATTGTATAAATTATTAATACCATTGCTGCAGTGAGAACTTGTGTCCGAATAAGCAGTAGGTGAGACCTGGGTTTGTGGAGTGTAGGGTGGTGTAAAAAAGCATTCCCATTCAGTTTGAGAAGTTGTCACAGCTGGTCTTTCTGGCTTGTATTTGTGCCAGTAACAGGACCAACTTTCACCAACTTTGCGAGGGATGTACTCAAGTTCTTTGTATTGCATGGGCCAAGTACACTGAAAGATAAATTTAATTAATATTATTTATACTGTTGAAATACGCGAGAACGTATGACTACCTAAAATGTTATTAATTCTAGTATTTGTTAAGTAAAATGAAGAGTATTTGTTTAAGATAAAATGAAGAGTAAAATGATTGAGTTTTGAGGTTGGAAATTGAAAACCGAACTAGAAAATAGTCTAATATTACCTTTTCAGATTCACATAACCAAACTGCTTCCTCCAGATTAATTTGAAAAGCTTTCATTTTCTTTTTGAGTCCCTGTTTCATGCATAAAGGACAAAGTTCCTCCATGTCGTATATTAAAAAGATTAAAAACGTGAAATGTTTTTCCACAAACAACCACAGACGACTTTGTACCAGCGAACTGAAAAAAGTGTGCAAAGCACGTGTAGAAATTTCTCACCAGTTACGCAGGAAGGGTGAATGAAAAGTGTAAATATTCCCTATTTTCTTGTATTCAATGGTAATTTTCGGTAAAATATCAAATTACTTACTAACAATACTGAAGAGGTTACTGATGTGAATTGTGATCTGCATTTAATAATTCAGACGATTCAATTAACTAAATAATTGATCACCAACAATATTTTAATAATGGTATTAACGAAAGTATTTTCGTTAATCATGGTCAGGAAACAGGCAGAAATTTTATTGGGTTTTAAACTTAGAGGTCTCGGAGCAGGGAAGTGGAATGGTTTTGGAGGGAAATTGGAGCCCAACGAAACAATTTATGATTGTGCTCTACGGTAATTACATGTTTTTATTTAATAATTTTACTGTTCAAGTTTTAAACAAGTTATTTCACAGATGTTTAAATTTACACAATATTTCTATTGCCAGCAATAACTGAATATTGTTGTTCATTCCTATACCTACATATTTTTTAAATTATTCTATTATAATTAGCACTGACATTATTAAAAATAATGTTTTATAATTACAGTGAATTGAAAGAGGAATGTGGATTAAGTGCCAAAAATTTGCGAAAAATCGGAATCCTGGATTTTGAATTTGAAAATGACCCAACTCTTTTGGAAGTTCATGTTTTTGAAACATTCCATTTTGAGGGAGAAATAGTCGAAACAGATGGTAATTCATAGATACTATTTTAAGATTATTATCTTTATTAATTGAATGTTTATTATGTATCATTATTTAATTTACACTTTCTAATTTAATCATTTTTTATGTTTTAGAGATGCGACCGAAGTGGTTTAAATTATCAGATGTCCCTTTTAATCAGATGTGGTCGGATGATTCTATTTGGTTTCCCTACATGTTGAAAGGAATCCCATTTAGAGGCTATTTTCTTTACCGAGGAGAAGAAACGATTGTGAAACATAAAATAGACGAAGTACCGGAATTCTCTAAATAGAATTTAGAGTTTATTGTCATGGAAAATTCCCGTTTCAAATACTCGTGCCAATCCTTAGGAGCATGTGTTACTTACCATAGGAGCAAATTTAGATAATCCGGGTTTTTTTTCCACAATTTTTACTTTTTCAAAAAAATAATAGATCATGGTCGTGTGTGTTCACGTTATTCACGTCTGTGTGTAAATAAATTTGTGGAAAATACACCCCAGCAGATCCCTGACTTAGGTTATCTTAATTTGCTCGTATGGTAAGTAACACATGCTCTTAGGTCGTTAAAACGTTTTCAAGTGTAACATGCGCAGTCCTATCTAGTAAAATCCAATAGTTTTATGGGTGTGTGTCGTAGAGTTAAAGTTTTTTGACTTGTAAACAATTTGGTAATTATAAACTTATGAAGGCGTAATAGCTGGTAGTTGAGATGATGGCTGAATACCGTTAGTTTATTTTATATAATTTTTGTTTTTTCTCCCTTCATTGTTTGTTATCCCACCAGTTTTTCTACTTTTCTACCTCCTGCAAACAATAATTTGAGATTGTTGGTCTCCATATTGTTTCCTGTCTTGTGTGAGCTGTCAGTGCTGCATTTTTTTTATTAAATGCCAACAATGTTTAGCTAATTTTGTATTTAACCTTTATGTAAAATTTCATATTTTTATAGCTGCATGGAATATGTAAAAGCTCTGGTAAAAGTACTATTAACTTTATTAAGAAATATAGCCAATTCTAGAAAACCTGACATCCATTTAACTCTGATTACTTTTTAATATTTTGAGACGTGTCTAATTTCCCAAAATCTTCAAAAGATAACTCATCTTCAACCAATCTATGCATAGTCCCAATTAAAACAGGTGCTGGCTCCTGTGGAGTTTCATCCGGCGTAGGTAGCGACTCGGAAATCATGGCAGAGTTAGCAGCTCTCCTTCGCCAGGAGATTCCAGAGGGAAGAGGTAGCCTCGCGGACAGCCACACGAACCTGGAAAGAGTTGCAGAATACTGCGAAGCAAACTACTTCCAAGCCGAGAATAAAAGAATAGCCCTTGAAGAAACTAAGAACTACACGACCCAGTCCTTGGCCAGTGTTGCTTATCAAATAAACACTCTCGCATACAATTTCCTTCAGCTTCTTGACTTGCAAACTTCGCAGCTAGATGAAATGGAGAGTCAGATGAATCATATTGCTCAAACAGTAATGATCCACAAAGAAAAAGTCGCTAGAAGAGAAATCGGAGTTCTTACTGCCAACAAAATGACGAGTCGTCAGTATAAAATCATTGCACCGGCTAATCCTGAGAAACCGATAAAGTATGTGAGGAAGAGTATTGATTATGCAATTTTGGATGAGATTGGTCATGGAGTTCGTGGAGGAGGAACTCCAAGGAGTAAACAAAGAGGTGGAAGTCAGGGAAGTGTTCAGAGTTTGGGAGTTGCTTCTCAAAGTTCTGCTCTTGCTGCTGCGATTGTTGGTCCTGCACCAACGACTAAACCTCCGACACCACCTCAGAGTGTCAGGACAGGTTGGTTATTATATTATACTAGCAGAAACTTACCCAATGCTGCCCGGTATATTAAGAGATTTCAAGTGCATTTTCTTTCTGAATAGGAACTCTGAGTAAAGGGTCTCGAGAGTACAGGACTCCTCCAGCGGTTGCTCCGCCCCAGGTACCTAGCCACTATGCACCAAATTATCCATTGGGACATCCGAGGCGAGAACGTGGTCCTGGATATAGCACTTTACCGCTGCATGCTCATACAACTCAACATCAGAATCTTATTTCCAACCATAATACAATGGCTAATCCAGGAAACCAACACACTTCGCCTCCGCAAGTTGGAACTGTTCATCCCCTGCAGAGTCATCCGCAAACTCCACCTCCAGCTCCACCAAGTGTCACTGGTGCTGCCAGTTACATACAGATACAAGATCAACACAACGGCATGCCTCGTAAGTTCTTTTATACTAATTATTGTTCGTCTTATTTTTCCAATTAGAATAATAAATTTATCTATACGCTTTGAAAGTTAAAGCATGAAAAGAAAATATGTCAATTATGTTCTACTTGTAAGCTTAAATAAGCAAAATTTAATTTTTAACGAATTAACAATTTCACCTTAAAAATTGTCCAACTTCGAGAATTTAAATTTATTGTATTTGTGTGTTCTTTAATTGCAAAAGTAACGAGCCCACGTCCTAATTGGCCATCAATGGGCACTACAGTAAGGTACAAAGGTAATAATAATACAATAATAAACTAAATTATGTGTGGTAGTAAAATGTGAAATGTGCCTTAAAAATGTAAGCACGTCTTTTTAATAGTTACCTAAATATGAATTTAATTGATATCTCTTAAAACAGCGCCACCTTCACCATTGGTTGGTATGAATGCTGATGTAGGAGATTACACGGGACATCACACGTTGCCACACAGATTGTCTCATCAAGTTAGTCGCAGCAGTGGTGCTAACAGTCCTCCACTGCCTCCTCCACCTCCTCCAGAACACGAGGAACATCCTCAATTTGGAAGACCACAACAATCCAGTGGCGCTATAATGCCCATTGTTCCAGATGAGGAAGATTTACCAGGATGGGTACCAAAGAATTACATAGAAAAAGGTAATATTTATTCTGAACTGAAAATAATTTTTGTTGAATTTCATCTCACAATTTTAATTTAATTTGATCAATTTTCCAGTTGTAGCGATCTACGATTACTACGCCGACAAAGAAGACGAGCTCAGTTTCCAGGAGAGTTCCGTCATCTACGTTTTGAAAAAGAACGACGATGGATGGTGGGAAGGTGTTATGGATGGAATAACTGGGTTGTTTCCCGGAAACTATGTCGAGCCATGTGTTTAATTACATTAACGTTTTATATTGTCTCGACCTGTTACGAAAATCGTTAGATTTATTCGAATTGCGCACTTACTACTTTATATTAAAGGCGCCTTTTATTTGTAGAAAACGGCGACTACAGGAATCATTCCTGTCGCTAAATGAGTTTTAGGAAGAAATTTATTATACCTTTATATTAAATTTATTCCAAATAGACTACAAAGTAGTCTGTAATTATAGTTTTTAATGATAACTTCTATTATTTAACATGACGTTCCTTCAACAACTTCCATCTAAAATATTGTGAATCGTCTGTTTGTTATGAATGTATTTTTGAGTTATTATAATTTTTTTTAACTTGCTAAACCCTGTTTGAACGTCTTCAAACACATGACGAACTAAACTGTTATTTATGCTAATACTACCTAACTTAAATATTTTTTTTACTTCGAACAGAAAGATTAAAATACAAGAAACGGAATTTCTTTCTGTGAATTTATTCATAGGAATACTTATTTAGGAAAATCTTTTTTTTTGTCTTTTTCCACTGTCAACTTTTTTAAAAAGAGTACAATAAAAATGAATTCAAATATCTTTTTATATAATTCATTGGTATCTAGTTTCACTTGTAAAAGTATGTCACAAAATAAAGGCTAACAGTCTTTCTTAACACCTGAAGATTAGCTTACAGAAGCTAAATATCAAAGAGGTATTTTACATTTTGAAAGCAGTACACAAAAACGTTTTCTGCGATTTGAGCGAGACTTTTAAATCTTAAAATAAAGGTTTTATTTGAATAACTAAGATCGCTCTTTGACACTGCCATCCAGCATTCCAAAGAAAGCTTTCTTAGCCATTTTTATAAACAGGCCAGTTTCCACCACTCCAGGCATTAGCAATATTTCTGTGTTTACTTTTTCCCAGTTATCAACATCTACTGGGAAATGCCAGTCTAGGATAAAGTTTCCATTATCCGTCACAAGTGGACCCTGAAATTTAAAAAGTGTAATTTAATTTTGAAAACAGGTTCAATTAGGGGATGAAGTTTTATTTAGAAACATTATAGTTCTCTTACCATTTTGGCCACGGCCATTCTTAAAACAGTAGAGCCACCAAACAATTTTTCTATTTTTTGTTGAATAGGTTTGTATGCCATAGGCACAACTTCAATTGGAATGCCTTTTTTGTACTGTTCACCTAGCTTTTGCGAATTTTTTCTAAAATAGGAATTTATTTCGTACTGAGATTAAAACTGAGATTATTTTACTTGGTTTCAATTCGATATTTAAATTAATTTTCTAATAATAATAATAAGTTTTGAAATTTAGTTAACGCATAACAGAGAAAAAGCTCACGTGTAATCTGCTATTATCACAAACTGCTCTGAGCAAGAAGCAACGACTTTTTCTTGAAGTAAACAGCCACCCCCACCTTTGATGAGATTCATTTCAGAGTCGACTTCATCTGCTCCATCAATGGCACAATCTATCTATAAATAGTCACGTTATCAGAAATATAAAGCTGATTAAAAACAAGAAAGTAGTGCAGAAAGATTTTTTGGAGCATGATAATATTAAATTACATAGCTCTTTTCATTTTTAATTTGAATTTAAAAAAATTTGAATAGGTATTTATATTTACTTTTGGATGAGTTTCCAGATCTCCCAGGATAAGTCCATGATTTATAATAAGTTGTCGAGCTTGAAACGACGTGGGAATGCAAACTACATTGAGTTTCTCTTCTTTTGCTCTTTCAGCTTGAAACAAATTGATTGAACTGATTAATAATAAGAAACTTAACTATTAACATAATTTTATTTTTGTTGAGCTTATACATTTATTTTTTATGAATGGAATAAAATAAAATGAAAATATACCAAGTCTCTCGACTGCATAAACAACGGTGGATCCACTTCCAATACCAATAACACTGTCATTCTATAAAGAAAAGATAATACTAATTTTAAAATTTGTACAAACTTTATGGAGTAAATCTTGATTATTTTTAAAATAATGCTTCCTAACCTTTACATATTCGTCAACTGCTTTATATGCGGCTGTCTTCTTTGCACTTTGAAGTGGATTCATGTTACTTGCTAAACTCTATGTTTAAACAAAATTAAAAAACTGTTAATTATAATTATGAAGTAATTATCTCTTTTATAAATTTTAATTTATAAGCTCACTGTTAACCCTAGTAACCGACGTGTTTGCTTTATCATCTTCAACGTCTT
Organism: Synergus umbraculus; assembly: GCA_900474325.1. Lineage (NCBI taxonomy): Eukaryota > Metazoa > Arthropoda > Insecta > Hymenoptera > Cynipidae > Synergus > Synergus umbraculus. The sequence goes on from UCOK01020104.1 coordinate 95,019, forward strand.
CGCAAAATTGCAGGGCTACCAACCGAACTCACTACGCATATGCAAAAATATTTGGCGCGCTTTTTAAAAACTTTACCCCATAATAGAGAGATTATAAAATAATTATTATTTTGCAAATAATACATAATGCTTTTTTATACATGGAATAAAATTTAATATTCTTAAATGCATATACAAATATTATTTCATTACATTAATATAAACTACTTATCATTCGGGATTCAATTTACGGTCATCAGGATCAGTTTATTTACTTTTCAAGTGAGGGCCCTACGTGTCCGTTTCCTGTGTTATATTCGAAAATTTGTATTAAATCATTATAAGTTCATTGGACTTAAAATCAATCAACTTTAATGATTTTTTATGACAATTTGATTACCTTAATCGTAATTAACAATAATTAATCATTTATTCACCACTTGAAGGGGCTAAACATTTATTTAATTGAAATTATTAATAAGCAACTATTTCAGGAGTAAAATAATTTATTTAAAAGATGTTTTGTCAAAACTTTTATATTAGAAAAAAAAAACGCCCCCGGGTGGGCTCGAACCACCAACCTTTCGGTTAACAGCCGAACGCGCTAGCCAATTGCGCCACGGAGGCATGCTATCAGTTTTTTGAAATAGGAGATCATGAGGTATTCCTTGATTTGGGCATTGTTTGATACTTTAAATCTGCATGAAAATTAAATTAACTAAAGACAAAATCAATCTCCACAATAATTCGAAAAATAAAATATGAGTTATTCTTTGGTTTTCATAGTTTAAAGCGTTGGATCATTTTTTAATTTCAACTCGCTCGGCAACCCGTCGTACACGTCGGTAATACTGGTTGCATCCCCATCTTTACTTAGGGGCCTCAACTTTTTAATATCTAATCATAAATTACAAGTAAATACTATTTAAATTTATATTGGATTTATTATATTTTATATTTATTTATATTTACTTTCATAACTCAATAATAAAACTGTTTTTTATTCAAACAGTAAAGTGGATAAAATATTTTATTTAATGTTATTTAACTCAGATTTCAATAAAAATAAGAACAAACATTAAAATGACAGGAAATACTCATTTCGAGATAATATTCATGAAACGATCCACACCCACGTTATATTAAATTTTATCTCAGATGCGACTCGATTGAACTAACAATAAGGAGGTCACCTCAATTTTCTAGCATATCTAATAAATTAATAATTACATGAATTGAAGAGTGTTATCAATTCATCAATCATAATACACTCAAATTAGAATTTGACTAATAAATTAAGACGTGTTGAAAAAATTGGTATTCTGTTCTATACAGTTTCGAAAATATTGAAATTGAAAGTTATCCGAGTTTTGATCAAATGAAATTTTTGGGCGTCCGAACTTCGATCAACAATAGATTTAATTCACAAAAATAAATGAGACACGAAGTTTTCATAAGGTAGTCTTTTGAAGCATCATTAGACCCGTTTTTTGTAATTAGCCTTTCGTATACATAGTGTTTAAATTTTGCATTGCTAATTGCTTATAAGCATAAGCTCAGTTGATGAATTACATATTTGAATACGAATCGAACGGCGACGTGGGAATTTCCCTAAAAAAATCTCCACCTTTTTATAGATGGTTAAAGGCGATAGGCGAATAGGGGTAGACTGTCGATTATGCTATAGAGTTTCGAAGTCTAAACAGATCGATTAAACACAGCAATTTGCATTTAAGCGTAACTAACTTAATGGAAGGCTGAGATGCATATACATACTCGCGTTACCAGGGCTTACAAATGGCGATTTCACTTGTCCATTTGCTGTTTGCGCCTCCTAGAACGTATCTGAATTCGTGCAAAGAGATTTAATTTTAATTAGACTAACAAAATCGATTTTAAATTCAAGAATCCCCTAAAAAATCACTCACTTTTCATTTACATATGAGAGATAGGATTTCAAAATAAAAATATCTCTTATTGTACTCAATTCTGTCATAAGTACAATATTAAATAAATTAATATTAATGCATTAATTAAATACATTATGCAAAATCAATTTTCTAAAAATTTCTTTAGTTTGAAAATAAAAAGTCGGGAAAAAAATATATAGTTCGATTGGTAAATAGTGATACCATAGTTTACTATTTGCCGTTAAGGCCATGTAAGACTTTCCCGATCCCTACCTTACCGACATTTTTTTCTCTGCAACGATACTTCTACATTTATTGAGATATCAAATTGAAAATTTATAAAATTGTAGCTAAAGCATTAAGGTACGTTTATCTGGTTCTAAATATTGACATTAATAAAAAAAAAGTTTTTCAAAAGAATTTTTTTTTATTTTTACAAAAATGTAAGCCCAGATAAACATACCTTAGCATATTTTCTTTAATTTTATATATTTTCAATTTGATATCGCAATAAATGTAGACGTAGCGTTGCAGAGAAAAGAATGTCGATAAGGTAGGGATCGGGTAAGTCTTACATGGCCTTAATGTCTATTGCTTAAAAAAAAAAAATAAAAATGATGCAGTACCTTCAAACATTGGTTTAGAGGAATATTGGAGAAACATAAAAAATTGTGATTTGGCAAGGGTGACTGTAGCTGATATGCTGATCCGACATCTAACTTGTTTTTAACAAGATATTTCCGTATTGACGCATTAGCGCGCGTTGCCCCTGTTCTCTGTGTCAGCAGCAAATGAACCATCAGGGTCGCCATAAATCCTGCTTCTATTATCAGATGTTCAGCTCGGACATGTATGTCCCGGATATAACGAGGGACCACCGCCCATTTTGTGTCGACCATTGAAAGATATCACATATCACTATGTGTGGTCGTCCTAAAATCTGCGGGTTGTCAAGCATGACTGCGAGCCAACATACACATTTTTAATTCAAATTAAAAAGTTCCATTTTAATAAGAATCAAATTTAAGATGATAATAACAAAAGAAGAATATAATCATGCATATAAAATGATAAGGGTATATTTATATGTTGTAAAATGCATTTAAGAGGTTCGTGTCGGCATTCATCAAGTTTGCAGATAGAGAGGTGCATTTTGTTAATTACTTAGTCTGTTTGCATCGATAGCTGCTATTGGTAAGCATGCTGATTGGCCAGTAAAGATGTTACAAGTGGCTTAACTCAACGTGGAGTGCCAGCACCGCCAGCACCTTCAGTGCTAATTAACTCTGAGATTCATTATCGACACTTTGATACCCTTCATCTCTTAATTTGAGACTAAACTAAAATGTTTTATACTAACTAAAATGTACACTAAAATGTTTAGTCTGAAATTAAGAGGATAATGGAAGATCAAATATGAATGGCTGAAAATAAAAAGTGGATGAAAATATACTTCGTTTGGAAAAATTCGGAAGGAAATTCACAGTATATGAAAAAAATGTCTACGATGTCCACTTAATTCCCAATGATCATATAGACATAAAGAAAGCATTAGTCATTGGGAATTGCGGTATTCCTCTCGATTGAATGTTCTCAAGGTATAATTCTTCGGTGCGTTGTAAATCTTTTCAACAAATCTGAGATTAAGGCTTAGAGTAAACGTATGTCAATACGGATAATCGGGGACAAGGTCTTTGGAGCACAGATTGTATTAATTGAATAAGCTATAATATACTATCTAATAATCGTGAAGTATTCGCATCCATATCATATATTTTATATATATTCCGTTCGCAATATAAAGTATAGTTGGTTCACAGACATGCTTTTGCTTTTATTTATTTACTTTCGAGATTAGGTCTCTAATGATCCGAATCACTAAATAACAGTCGAAATCGTATTGGCTTTTTAATAATTACTTTAAAATTGATACACCTGATAACTATGAAAATATTAATAGTATGTATGATATTAATTTTGATAGTAAACTAATTTGGTCTGATTGAAAAGCAATTTTTACACTCAAGTTGCAGAGTAATATGTAATTTTCTAAATAGATAATTAATAATAATAAAAATTAATAATTAATATTTTTCAAACAATAATTATACAATCATTTTTAATTGTAATTGAAGGAAATGAAGAGAGGAATACATATAGTAGTCAAGTATGATAAATTTATGCTAAATACGATAACACGATATGGCTAAGAAAATCATTTTAATGGTTATTATATTTACACCTAGAATTGACAGCAATAAGTGTACTTAAGCAATTAGAAAGGTGTATGGGTACTTCTAATAATATTGACCTTCAAATTTATATCATTAAGGATTGCATTTAGTTCATGTCTGCTGAGAAAGATTAAGAGAACGTATATGATGAGTGCATTATCAGTTTCAATTAGTAATTTCAAACTAGAGATTATAATATTGCAAAAGTAATTATTTTCATAGTTACTTAGAGCAAATTCAATGTCTTTAAGATTGTGGTTTAAAAAAAATATCATGCTTACCAGCGATCACACGCTACAAATCACCAAATATGTGAAAGATCTTACGGTACATGGATCGTGTGAAATTATTACGATCGCGATTACTGCATCGAGTGAGTTATAAAGATTCACGCCCGATAAACTTGTAGCCGGCACCAAAGACCTCTAATTCATTAATATCCGCACGCCGGATATTAATTCACTTCGCGTAATTGCTAAGCTTGATCTACTGTGGTGAGCGTGCAGCATGCAATCAGAAAAAGAAGAAAAAATAATGCCGGGACAAATTAGCAATGCTTTAGAATGTCGATTATTGAATTTGATGGAAAATAGTAATCAGCAGTTGTTAAATGACCGATAAAAGTTAATCAGGCCGTCGCGCTTCATCAAGCAAGATTCTCATGTGCGTTATTTTATGAAGCTGCGATTAGCGCGAGAGATATGTAATGTTTCTATTTATTTAATTATGTTACAAGTCATGCTAGATTTCAGATGATCGGGGGGACAAATTTCACACAACCTTGATTTCTCGCGATTTATCGGAGGCAGTGTAAACACTATTACAATCATAGCGATCTACCTCAATCTACCTTTCTATCTTAAGTCGTGCCAGCGAACTGATTTCTGGCCGCATTGAGCAATTTAATTTGTAGCGCAACCTTGGGTACCGTAAAAACGTCACGTTAATTACCTTCCCGCCTTTTTCAACGTGCACGAACGTGCGTTTCCACGGGAATATTTGCAGCTTACTCTTGGGAATTGACAGATATCACAGAAACTACCTCTGTATATGCGAGCTCGATTTATTTCATGCGGCAATTGCTAGAAAATAATTGTATAAAGGCTGTTGGAGGAGACGCGGCGAATACACGGAGAAAAATGGATATTAAAATGTAATATCTAGCTATTTAACTATGGGACGACTATCCTAGATATTTAGATATAATATCTTGATATTGGATGTCACTCTCTAAATATGAATCAGCGAAATTTCGCTGATTCAACCAGCCTAGAGTATACAGCTGCGAATCAACGAACAATTTATTTCGCTGATTAGCAGTTAAATTAATAAACACATATTCCAATATTTTTAAAAATTTGACTACTCTAAATCAAAAAGGAACTAATTCTATAAAACAATTTATTAATACTGTATAATATTATCCTTTTCTGCCTGTGGATCATGCGTATGCGTCAAAAATACATACAAAAATTTTCTCGATGATTTGCCACGAAACTTTGCTGATTTTCCAGTGAAAATATCGTTCACTGATTCAAACAGCGAAAATTTCGCTGATTCAGGTTTAGAGAGTAAAATATTTGGATTATATATTTTAATATCTAGATATTAAGTTTTAATATCAAGATATTATATCTAAATATCTAGATAGTCGTCCCATAGTTAAATAGATAGATATTACTTTTTAATATCTATTTTTCTCCGTGTATACAGCACACATAACTAAAAATGATATTTGTTTTCTTTTTAATTTAAAAAACGCTAAATTAAATATCTAAATTAAAATATCGTTCCAATTTAGGCTAATGCCTCTAGAATGCGAGATTATCTCTTAAAAAACGAATTCAAAAGAGAGTCGTTTACTTTCTTGTTGAATCGATAGTAGAATTTTCTCTGATTATCATGAAACATGCCTACTGGGAAGTCCATAAACTGCCAGCAATAAAAGCTTGTTGCATCGACATGTGAGTGGTATGTCACATCGTAAAACTTCTTCCATCAATAAATCGATCGTTTGTCGTTAGAGGATCACTGATCAGACAAAAATGCGTAAGCGGCGCTATATCTCGCGAATGCCTGCTTCAGACGTTGATTTTGCATGGTACGTAGCGAGATTATAGGAAAAGGCGAAAAGAAAAACATTTTATGCGATAAATTAAGTAACTCATTGCGACAATGTGGTTTTGATCATTTGGAATTTTCTCCCTCGATAATGGCGTCCCCTAAGGAATGTTGTCTATAAGACCTTCACCCTCACGCGTGGTCGCGACAAGTCGTTTTATATGTACATACTCGTGCACTTTTCTCTTGGCGCGAGAAATCTTCATTCTCGTCCAACGACATCGCGGTTGCAGCAAGATCTAAGTTTACCGTTGTAAAACGATTATTATCTTCTTTTTTAGGAGAAGAGTTAAAAAACGATATCATCCCCTTCAGAAAATATACTCCCCTTTATAAATACATTCTTTTTTATATTATATATTAATTGTTAGTGATGCTTAACGAGAAAACGAGACGAGACTCTTGATCGATTTTTTAATTTTGCAAAATCCCTTTAAATACTCTCTAAACTTGAATCAGTGAAATTTAACTGATTACCAGTCGAATTCCACTGATTTGCAGTGAAAAATCTACTGGAAATCAGTGAGAAAAGAGTTACTGACAATCAGTGGAATTTGACTGATTTAATTTTAGAGAGTACGTTACTTAAAATCCCTTACTCTCTAAAATTAAATCAGTCAAATTCCACTGATTATCAGTGACTCTTTTCTCACGATTTTAATCAGTAAAAATTTACTGAGAATCAGTCAAAAGTCACTGAAATTTTCAGTAATCGTCACTAAACTACTAAAAATTTCAGTGAATTTTCGCTGATTTCCAGTAGATTTTTCATTAATTAAAATCGTGGGAAAAGAGTCACTGAAAATCAGTGGAATTTGACTGGTAATCAGTTAAATTTCATTAATTCAAGTTTAGAGAGTAAAATTCCTGAAAATGGTTGAATTTTAAATTGAAAGTAAATTGAAATCATGATTTTAAATTGAAATTTGACTGATTCAATTTTAGAGAGTAAGGGATTTTAAATAACGTACTCTCTAAAACTGAAACAGTCAAATTCGACTGATTTTCAGTGAATCTTTTCTCACGATTTTAATCAGTGAAAATTCACTGAGAATCAGTCAAAAATCACTGAAATTTTCAGTAATCGTCACTAAACTACTAAAAATTTCAGTGACTTTTCACTGATTTCCAGTAGATTTTTCATTAATTAAAGTCGTGAGAAAAGAGTCACTGAAAATCAGTGGAATTTGACTGGTAATCAGTTAAATTTCACTGATTCAAGTTTAGAGAGTAAAATTCCTGAAAATGGTTGAATTTTAATTTGAAATCATGTAATTTTGTACTTCTTTTTGCTATTTCACGCTGTAGCTCGGTTAATATATATTCTCTTTGCAACTTGCCCCCCTGCAGGTCTTCTGTGAGGAACATTACGCGATCGACAATAATTTTCCACCGATAGAAAAATCGGATAAGACCCTGCATGCTGCGTGTCGACGAGCAAACACATACTGCAAAATTTATTGAGAAAGATATTCACAAACAAAAGAAGACTTTACTAAAATTTGTTTCAGATGATGTTTCAAAATACTGATCATATCTGATCCTCAATTCTTCGAGATTGACGAAGTTTGACCCTACTACGACCTCAATATCTTATCCCAAGAATCAGAGAAGATTTTGAAATGATAGGATTTTTATTAAGATATTCTCACCAAAGTTTAAAGAAACTTAAACAATGGACCGTCTTTATCGTCTATAGTATCTATAAAATTACCTTGTTTACCTATACGTGCATCTAAACATTCTAAACAGACAAGAAACGTGTCCTTAGATCAAGTATGAATTATAGGCCCTATGTCGCGTTTTCATCGAGTTAGTAGCGGACATACTTTCAGCATGTTCGGCTGTTCACAGCCACGTTACAGAAATCCGAGTGTTATAATACATGTACCCAGTATCTTCAAATCTTTATAACGCGGTAGTGTTTAAATGAGGCTCGAACATTGTTCAACTATATTCATGTTCGGTATATCCATAGAACTTTCACCAGTCTCCTGATTCGATTTATGAACTTTGTTATGCCTTCTCCACTATGACTTTCAGCTTAGATTACCTGCAGTGCAGGAAAAATTAATATCCATGAACTGCAAATACTGTAACTTGATATTTAGAGAGTTAAATACAGTGATATTTCTATTAAATTGTCAAGATTGCAACTTTCTTTATTTTCTTTTATAAAAGATCGTATCCTTACATTTTTTAGTTTTTATTAAAACTGTGGGAGACGACTGCGGTAAGATCTCTAAGCTCTGTATACCATAAGGAGACATGTGCCCAATGCATAACCGATCCTTCTCAAGGTGATTTTCAACGAGTCTTGCAAGCCTTATATGAAATGACGACTTTTCTTGACAAATGCTCTTGGCGAAATGCTTCAATCTAATATATAGATAGATCGGAAATCAACCATTCCTCTTTTTATTATATATTTAATATTTAATTGAGAATAATTGAAAAAAAATTGGGAGATATTCCTATATAGTTTCATATATAGTTTCTCTCTAAACTTGAATCAGTAAAATTTAACTGATTACCACTCAAATTCCACTGATTTTCAGTGACTCTTTTCCCACGATTTTAATTAATGAAAAATCTACTGGAAATCAGTTAAAAGTCACTGAAATTTTTAGTAGTTTAGAGACGATTACTGAAAATTTCAGTGACTTTTGACTGATTCAATTTTAGAGAGTAAGGGATTTTAAGTAACGTACTCTCTATAACTGAAACAGTCAAATTCGACTGATTTTCAATGAATCTTTTCTCACGATTTTAATCAGTGCAAATTAACTGAGAATCAGTCAAAAGTCACTGAAATTTTCAGTCATCTTCACTAAACTACTAAAAATTTCAGTGACTTTTCACTGATTTCCAGTAGATTTTTTATTAATTAAAATCGTGGGAAAAGAGTCACTGATAATCAGTGGAATTTGACTGGTAATCAGTTAAATTTTACTGATTCAAGTTTAGAGAGAAACTATAGAGGAATATCTCCCAATTTTTTTTCAATACGTTACATAAAATCCCTTACTCTCTAAAATTGAATCAGTCAAATTTCAATTTAAAATCATGATTTCAATTTACTTTCAATTTAAAATTCAACCATTTTCAGGAATTTTATTCTCCAAACTTGAATCAGTAAAATTTAACTGATTACCAGTCAAATTCCACTGATTTTCAGTGACTCTTTTCCCACGATTTTAATTAATGAAAAATCTACTGGAAATCAGTGAAAAGTTACTGAAATTTTTAGTAGTTTAGAGACGATTACTGAAAATTTCAGTGACTTTTGACTGATTCTCAGTGAATTTTCACTGATTAAAATCGTCTGAAAAGATTCAATGAAAATCAGTCGAATTTGACTGTTTCAGTTTTAGAGAGTACGTTACTTATAATCCCTTACTCTCTAAAATTGAATCAGTCAAATTTCAATTTAAAATCATGATTTCAATTTACTTTCAATTTAAAATTCAACCATTTTCAGGAATTTTACTCTCTAAACTTGAATCAGTGAAATTTAACTGATTACCAGTCAAATTCCACTGATTTTCAGTGACTCTTTTCTCACGACTTTAATTAATGAAAAATCTACTGGAAATCAGTGAAAAGTCACTGAAATTTTTAGTAGTTTAGAGACGATTACTGAAAATTACCGTGAATTTTCACTGATTAAAATCGTGAGAAAAGATTCAATGAAAATCAGTCGAATTTGACTGTTTCAGTTTTAGAGAGTACGTTACTTAAAATCCCTTACTCTCTAAAATTGAATCAGTCAAATTTCAATTTAAAATCATGATTTCAATTTACTTTCAATTTAAAATTCAACCATTTTCAGGAATTTTACTCTCTAAACTTGAATTAGTGATATTTAACTGATTACCAGTCAAATTCCACTGATTTTCAGTGACTCTTTTCCCACGATTTTAATTAATGAAAAATCTACTGGAAATCAGTGAAAAGTCACTGAAATTTTTAGTAGTTTAGAGACGATTACTGAAAATTTCAGTGACTTTTGACTGATTCTCAATGAATTTTCACTGATTAAAATCGTGAGAAAAGAGTCACTGAAAATCAGTGGAATTTGACTGATTCAGTTTTAGAGAATTCTTTTTGATTACTTGAGATTTT
>UCOK01020104.1:105407-127412 GCA_900474325.1 Synergus umbraculus
TTGACTGTTTCAGTTTTAGAGAGTACGTTACTTAAAATCCCTTACTCTCTAAAATTGAATCAGTCAAATTTCAATTTAAAATCATGATTTCAATTTACTTTCAATTTAAAATTCAACCATTTTCAGGAATTTTACTCTCTAAACTTGAATTAGTGATATTTAACTGATTACCAGTCAAATTCCACTGATTTTCAGTGACTCTTTTCCCACGATTTTAATTAATGAAAAATCTACTGGAAATCAGTGAAAAGTCACTGAAATTTTTAGTAGTTTAGAGACGATTACTGAAAATTTCAGTGACTTTTGACTGATTCTCAATGAATTTTCACTGATTAAAATCGTGAGAAAAGAGTCACTGAAAATCAGTGGAATTTGACTGATTCAGTTTTAGAGAATTCTTTTTGATTACTTGAGATTTTTCAGGACAGTAATAAATGGGCATATATTTCAGAAAAATAAAAGCATCAAATTCTGATTTGAATTTCGGTGATTAAGTGTTCATGAAACAGTCTCTCTTAACGATGACAAATATTTGAACGCAAAATTATTCCTACCATTAATCGTGTGTTGATATCCCAGGGCTGTTCGTTCGTCCAGTTATGGAGGCTTTGAACTACCGTAATTTCTGCCTTGATGATACTATTTGTTAGATTAATGTTAGTTACAACTACTTTGTAGATTAATTTCAAATTTAGGTAACTTTCAAGTAACCTCTAGTGTAATATTGTTACTAATCTATAATATTCGTTGTTCTATCAATATAGCAGTCCATAACTTGCATCAGTGTCCTTTTCAGATTAAATTATGGCAAATACGGTTTGCAAAAGCTAAAAATGGACATGACATGGATGTTGGGTCGTTCGTCCATCAATTTGTAGCCATTACGAAGTTATGCCACGATTAGTGCCAATAAAATACTCACCTAGCCAGACGATGAGTGAGAACCGCATGTACCCATCCCGTCGCATTTGACGTGATGGGAATGTGCTGCTGAAATATAGGTGACTTTCCATGTAGAATTATACGACACACATAAATGTATTCCGAACAGGAACAGACTAAATTGACCTCTTATTAGTAGCTTTCAATAAATAGTTTTTGCGATAAATCCTCTCGAAAGGTGATGAAAATATAAACATTCATTTGACATAGAAAAATTGTTGCTCCTTCTGAAATGAAGACCCAGAATTATTTAGTTTTTATCCTACATTTTTTATACTCAAAGGGATTATTTATATTATTTTTACATGAGAGAATTTGTTCTTTCAGTCAGCAGATTACACAATTAGTTCAAAAACATTTCTTTTCGCAGAAGGTAGTAATTATTAATTGCTGGTCGTCACGCATGGTGTGTGAATGAGCCTGAAGTGCTAACTCGGCAAGTTTTTTCTTCGATTTGCCATATTTGTCCGAGTTCGAGGATTCTTTATACTCACTTTATCCGTTTGTTTTACCTTTTACTGGTTTCTCTCTTAGTAATGCGAGAAAGAGACGCCTTTCAATTAACATCTGCGACATAGTAAATTCCGAGGTGTACCTTGAAATGTTGGAAAAACTGATTCACTATAAAACACGTATCACTAGTTTTTCTTTTTCATTTCCAAGTAAAAGGTGCTTCTTAAAGCTTTTCGAGTCTATATGTTTCAAAATCTATTTTATGCTGTAGAAATAATAATATCGACGTAAAACATGCAATTACAATACTATTCCATGAAGAATAACTGATAAAGTATAAAATACACACTAGCAGAAATTTACTCAGCGTTGCCGGGAATTTATATAAACTAATGACTGAATTAAACATATCTAGAAGATTTACGCAATTCATAAATTAAAAAATAATTTTAATTCTGAAATTCACAGGCAGGAATTCTATCAAACACATATTACTAATAAGGCTATAAGTTATAAGCAGCAGTTATTCCTTAATCGGCCAAGGTTTTTAATTTATGCAATGAAGTGGATAAAAATGGCAACTAAGAATTGCAATAAATAAAATAAAACGAGTTCATTGGAACAACAAAATGGCGAATCATAGTATAAATAACGAAAGTAGTTTGCAAATGAACCCCGAAGGTTATCAACTATATATTTTCATTTTATTATGTTTTTTTTTCTATTTATTTTTCTCCCTCGATGGATTTCATCTCTCTAAATTTGAATTAGTGAAAAGTGAGTCACTAATTTACTTTAGTGAAAATTTGAAAGCTGCGAATTGAAATAGTGAAATACAACTAATAATTAGTAAAAATTTTCACTAAAGTAAATTAGTGGCTCACTTTTCACTAATTCAGATTGTACTGAGGTCCAAGTCTCAATTTTATAAAGGAAATTCAAAAGGAAGTTCAAAATTTGAAAGAAAAGTAAAAAAATAGCCCTAATCTAGAATTTTAAGAAAATAGATTCCCTAGAAGCCCCTTACTTGCAATGAGGTCAATTGGGGCAATTTCTTCTCGGGCTGCTTCCTAGATATTTATTTTGAGGGCAAGGGTTATTTGCTACTGTTGCCACAACTCGATTCCCACTTTGAGTAACGCCCGAATGTTTATCATAGAGAAACGAGCTCAGTGTACTGAATTATGTTGCTGAAGGTACGTTTTGTAAAGGCCGTTATGGTATCGCCCTATAGCCCAACACCTGTGTAGTGGCATAAGATCAGTGGCATAAGAACCTGCTGTTATAAATTGCCGACAGAATTGGTATATCTGCACATATAGGCCCTTCCTATATTTCAGAAGTTGAGAAGTTGTAATAATAATGTTGGCATTGCTGGGTTTACTGTGCTGCTCTAGAGTCTTAAATCAACACCCTGGTTAGTGCTTATAGGTGCTTCCAAACATCCACTGAACCGCATTGTATGGCTTGCTTGAGCTAAATGCATAGGTCAAGAAATCTAAAATACAAGGGCCGTGCAATAGTACATTATTTTTAATGATTTATAACATTCTGTAAAAAAATCATTTTTGAAATTGTGAAATTGCGAAATCTTTTTAAACAGTTGTCTAATAGTACATAATTATTAAGAATGGTATGAAATGTGCGAAACATAATTGCTGTACATAATTACAAGAGATATTTCTATCTGGCAGTAAATTATTTTTCACGTCTTTTACTTTTGAAAAAATTATCCAGAAAAGAAAATTTGCTTTGCCAGGGATTTTAAGAAGTTCAAATTATATTTTATCCAGAAATATTGTGCCAACTAAAAATAACAATCAGGATTACAAGTTTATTTAATTCTTTATTATTTTCAATGTAAATGAATCAATATTTAAAAACTTTTTATAGTTGCAAATACAATCAACACAAAAATTCGTTCATTTGAACGTTCAGAACTTTTCAATCATCTAAATTGTTATAAATTGAATAATTACACACATTTTGTTTATGTTAAAAAAATATTATAATGAACAGATTTGAATTAATTAAAGGGAATTTATAGTAATAAAAGGTGAGGATCACTTTTTCGTTCAATTTTAATATCATAACCCTGCCAAATACATTAGTAATAGTAATAATAATAATATAATAATAATAATAATAATAGTAATAATAATAATAATCATCATAATAATAATCATCGACATAATTGTAATAAACATAATAGTACCAATGATAGTGGTAGTAATAATGATGTAATAATATCGTCTAAAGTATTGAACCATCATCTCGACAATAATTAAATTATCGATATAGGTGTAATGCTCTGCTATGCGTAAGTATGATCGTGATTGACATAATATAAACGCGCGCACGCGATCATGCATACGCTAATGTTTCAGCGATTTAATGTATGCATGTTTTTCTGTTTTTTATATATGATACAAGTTGTGATTCTAAAATAAGAATCTTTGAAGGTCGTTCATCGAACTATACAATACGCATTCGACTTTCCTTCGATCGACGTATGCTTATAGGATTGCAGAAAAAGGTCTACAGACATGCGATATATTATCCACATAAATATATCTTTCGTGCGCAATACGATACTCTCTTGCAGAAAATGTACAATACGCGCTTTTAGCGCAATAAATAAGTTATTTGTATCCAGGCGCTTCCTCGATATTTCAATAACAACGACAGAGAAACAATCACGCTTATAGAAAAAAAAAAGAAAATCTAAAAAAAAAATTATTACAGCTACCCGCCAACGAACCTGACCCTTTGTCGCCTGTGATGTGGCTGCAATGGTCTCCAGTTTTTTTTAAACAACAGATTATTATAATAGTAGAACATAAAAAGCTAAAATAATGCCTTCGTTTATACAATAAGTCGTAATATATTATCGGTATCCTGCCTATGCAATATACATAAGAATTATTAGATATAGCGCGCGGATCTTTACAGAAAAAATATCAATTTTAATTTCAGTGATATAATTCAAAAATCTGTAGATCGAATTTGGAGAAAACTTGTCAAATGTCGTAAAATATTGCAAAATATCGATCCGCGCGCTTTGCGGCGAGATCGGAGAGAATTACTGGCCCCCATTTGTTATTGATGAAAAATTATATATTGGATAACCAATCAACCATTTTTCCAACAATTTTATAATTCTTAGAACCGATTCCATCAACTGTGATTAAATTTTAATCCTTGATTAAAATCCTTGATTAAAATTTAATCACAGTGTCTCAAAGATTTTTAATTCTTGTGATTTGTATAGAGTTCAGATTAAGGACGAATAAATTAGCCCTGTCTAGTTGATTTGTGGATTTGATTGGCTATCTGTAGAAGCTATTTACAATTAATATTCCGTAGCCTAAGATATTCATATCTAACTCCCAGTACAGATGTCATAACAGATGAAATAATTGATATTGCAGTGAATGCTTGTAATGGATTCGGTAGGAAAACACCAGACATATATGTATAATTGTATATCTACGTGTATTATAAATAGATTGGTACAAATACTGGCCCTAGCGGTTTGCAATGCTTCAGTAGTGTTGCAGATTGAGCGACACGTGCATTTTTTTCTTTAATTCTAACAGAATTATTTTCTTTTTTCTGGCTTCCAAATTCTAGAACGAATTCAGTTTCCATTTCGATTCCTATTCAACTATTACTGAGTCTCCTGTATTATAGCGCGAGTTTCAAAAGTACGGTATAAAATTGGGCAAATATCAAGCAACGATTCGCCGAAACGAGCAGCTTAGCCTTAAGAGATGATTTATTTACTTAAAAGATGATTTACTTTTTACCGGAAAAATTCCAAGTTAGACTTATCAGTTTAATTCGAGACGATTCACTTAGACTATTGATTTAAACTATTATTAGCACTCTTTTCAACTGATACTTCACCAGATCTCATGTCGAGACAACCAAGCGTGTGAATTAGTATTGCAAAGATTCCCTATAGCAGTTTTCTGTACACTTATTTCAAGATATGACGGATCATCGTTATTCCTAATTGTGCGACGCGAGTAGAGAAAGATGTGCGTAACCTTGAGAATTAAGAGGACAATTGAGAATTGCTTGAATATAAAAACAATCACGGGAGTCTGTAATTTGTCATCTTCATTTTCAATCGGTCACGTCAATCTTGTCGCCGTTTAAAGTCTCATAAGGCACTTGAAATGCTAATTATTCTGGGTGGAGCCTTCAAAGAAAAATGTGTTTGCATTCAGCAGCCGGCGCTCCTTTATCTGCTTCTTATTTCCATATGGATTGACACCTACGGAAAATTTGACGAACGTACGTTACTATGAAAATCTAAGCACAAAATTTCTCTCATCATTATTCGGAATGTTTTTTATAAGAAATTATCCAACATTGACAAAAAAAATACTTTGAAATTTGCAAAATCTTTGAACTTACTGAAAAGAAAAAAATGTAATCTTTGATGTCATTAAATTTATGAGAACTTAAAATAGTGTTTCAAAAAGATAACCAGCTGCCAAAAGAGTAGTGTAAAATGACAGGAATCTAATCTCTTATAGTTTGGTAACTCGATTTGAATTTAAGGAATTTGCTGTCATTTTACATCACGTAGAGGGTAGAATATTTAAGGATTAGTTTAAGAAAAAGCGTGCGTGTAAGATGACAAATTAGAAAAAGATTCATTAAGGCACTAGCAACAGACTTAAGGCCTAACGTAACGTCTCTTGTCTTAAGATTAAAAGGCACTAATTACCTTTAAAAGTACCTCACATTTGACCAATTTTCGAGATAAACTTATAGATAGATGATTTAATGATAAACTGGCTCTGGTACGTACTGGCATTTCGTTAAAAATCCATTTTTCTATAAATTCTTAGCGCGATAACAATATTTAAACTAGACATAATTATAATTTGCTATCGATCATAGAATTGCTCGTTCGAGGAATCGTTCACAGCACAGTGTAAAAGTTTAATTTTTAATTAACACTTTTTCCTTGTCCTTACATTTCTAAAATAAAAATAAATTCATGTTTAGGGTTACGATAAATAAAATTTGAAAAGAAATTTTAATAGTTTCAACACCTGTTTCAATGTATTTCAAGCTTTTTCGAAAAATTCACTGGCTCTCAATATGAATCGTTATAATCGCTATACCCTAATAAAATAAGAACTCTTCGATATAGATAAATAAATATGTGAAAATATATTAATTTGAAGATTTTCCTTACCGAGATTTCATGCTTAATTTCAATTAAAATATCAAGCATTATTTATAAGACACTGCTATATTATATTTACATATGCAGTATATTTTACGCAATAAGACCAAAAATTGATATTTCGGATAAACTAAACCTTAATGTGGTCAACACGCCGATTATATCGTTTTCGATAAATATATAATATATTTTTGTTTTAAATTAGCAACAAAAAAGGCACACACTGTGCCTCGCAAAGTGAAGCTTTAGCTTCTCCTCGATTCAGATATTCAAGAAATATAACGAACAGTTATGCGATTGCACCTTCTACTTTGGCACCTTTAGGCTATAGTAACGATATAAGATGTGTAATATGATAGATTCTTCATTAAACTGGCATTAATAAAGTCCGACGCAGAATGCTTATTGCTTTCCTTTGTATATTTGACCCTGCAAACAAGTGCAAAGGTCGAATTTTAAATTTGCATTGCATTTAATGCACCTCTATAATACTGAATTTTAGAATATCTAATTTCATTAATGGATCATCAATGATTGTCCTTTTTCTAAACGCAAAATTCTTTGTGCAGTTTGAATATTTGCTGTCAAAGATTTAAAATGTTTACCATCACGATTGTATTTATTTAACTGAGCATGCTAAGTCCCAAGCTCCGTTATCGGAGTTCTATATCTCTTTATCACTTAATTACCCATTAAGACTAACTTAGAAAGCTATAGTACTGGCTCTATATTTTCACAATAGAATATAATAATGGTGCTCTAGACTAGTTGAGCTGGCCTTAATTAAAAGTATTAAATAAATTGGAATTTCAACAAATTAAAATTGGCTAGAAACAGAAATAATCCTCCTTCTTTGTATCTTGCTGAACCCGCAGCGATTTCTGCTTACCCAGCAGATCACAAATTTTTCCATTAACAAAAAAAAAAAAAGAAAAAAAATATACTTGACACTTTTGTACATGTTTTCTTAAGTACGCGGTAATCGCGCGAACAATTTGACCGCTAGAATTATTGATTGAGATAATAATTAGTTAACAAATATAGCTTTCATGTCAACCTCTCCCTCACATTAAAAAATTTTATAAATATTAAAACGACATAAATTTAGAAAAATGCATCACATCTACTTTTGTATTTTCGAACGCAGCCAAAAAAATTGTTCGTGCCGAAACTGACCCACGTATCTTCTCAGAAATTCATTGACATGTAAAATTATTCTGGAATGAAAAGGACGCACAATTTTCGAAAGGCACCTCGAGAACGCTTTGCGACTTTCGATATTTTTTGCGATCGTTAAGCGGTTGTCAGTCGAAAAATATATACATTTCAAATTCCTTCAGACAATAATCAATCAATTTGTGCACATATTTTAATAAGTATAGGTAGAAAGTAGTAGTTATTAATGATTCCTAAGAAAATTGATTTCTCAGTGGTATCTATAATATCATCTATTATTATGCGGAGGCCGGCAATCACAGTCACGCTTTTTAAGAGAACATACTGCCAGAAATAGCTATAAATTTAGAATTTCTTCATCCTATTTTATTCTAGTTTAGAACTAGAATACAGTACAGGCCAAAAGTTTGAGTACAATAATCAAAAAAAGTTGAGTTCAATAATCATTTAAGTTCTCTTAAATTTAATTACACTAAAGCAGTCACTTTGTCAATTTGACGTTTTTTGCAATATCATTTTAAAAAATTTACAAAAAGACTTTGTCCTGAGCTCAGTATAAGCAGAATTCTGATGAATTGAAAGAAAAATTAAGGGAATGAACTTGAAAGAAAAAATGGAATCTTTGATGTAATTAAATTTAAAATAAATTAAATATCATCAAAAAAACAGGTGTATTCGAACTTTTTGCCTGTACTATAATTTTCGCTAAAATTCCTTACAGGGGATTAATTTCTTCCATTTTTTTTTAGAGACAGCCTCTTTTCGCCGCCTACATTTTTCTCGAAACCACTGAGAAATTTCGATTGTGTTAAAACGTGGTCGAAGGTCCTCTCGCAGCATTAAATATTATTAGCGTTTACCAAGGGTTCGCGCAATCGTCACAACGACCAAAATTAATATCATATTCTTTTCTCTTTCAATAAACCCTAAATTTAATGAACGGTTTTTTTTTCTAGTTTCGCTCCTCCCAAAAAGCCACGGGGTGCCTAATTGAAAATCACGATCCGAGCATTAGGAGGAGGTTCTTCAGGTCCCGAAAGTACTCGTCAGGTCGAACGAGCTATCATCAGTGCCTCTTCATGTGAAGTGACAAATGATCGCTACGCGAAAACGATCGCTGACAGAGATGGCACTTGAACGGTTTCTGTCCAGTGTGCTTGCGATAGTGCCGCGTTAGCTCGTCCGAACGAGCAAATTTCCACGTGCATCCTTCCCACGTGCACTGGTAGGGTTTTTCACCTAAAACAAAAAACAGAAAGGGAAATTAAATTATTAATAATTAATAAGTATTAATTATTAATTATTATTAATAAAAGAAGTGTGTCACAGCAAAAACCTTGTTTTAAATCAAAACTTTTATTTTAATAACTCAAATTTAAAATTTCCTTATATTAAAGAAAACTTTCTTTCTTTTAAAATAATTTTGTTTGATTCAAACGAAGTTTCTTTAATTTAACCAAAATTATTTTGAATTATTTTAATTTAAAGAAACTGTTTGTTTAATTCAAAAAAAATTTCTTTGATTCGAAGAAACTGTTTTCTGGGTTATATGAAAATTGTATGAAAATCAGAGAATATAGAAAGTAAAATTTCAATGTCTTCTCTGCTTACATCTAAAGCCACCTGTTTTTATAATATACTTAATTGATAAATGTAAATTGATAAATGTAAATTAATAAATGTCCGTCAATCAAGTCTTCTTATTTTACAAAAAGCGTATTTTATGAATTTAATTCATATTCTGAAGGTCTTTTGCATGAATTAGCTTCGCTTGTCATCATTATACGAAGTTGAAAGGACTTTCGTCAAGGCTCGGTACATAAGCTATAAAGTACTTGAATGAAGATGTTGCCTGACAAACATTGTCTATCCCCCTATATTAAATCGATCACATTAGTTTGAAAAGGATTTGTGACAAGGATATGCGACATAACTTCTATAATTATAGCATCGAACATTGTATTTATTGTACAATGTATCTGCCACATACAATAATTTCGTCACGCTTGTCTCTCGATCTAGATCCTTCTCTTTTTCCCTTCTCCGAGTGTGCGTTAAATTTGATACATATTTTATTCATCCAAGAGCATTTCAAATCCAGAAAAACGTTCTTTATTATTCTGTATATCTATTACATACATTTGGCAGTTTTATCTCATTTGATATGCAAAAAAATGAAAGAGGATCGAGTATAAGTAGTTTGAGAGCGATGTCTGACCAAACTCGGCATATACTACTGAAAATAATTTGAGATCCAGTTTACTAAGTTGCATTACTTGGGTATTTTATTATATATCAAATACAAAGTATATAGACAAAATTATTGTTATTTATTTGCAGGATTATGTAGAAAAGGCAAGAATATATTTTCCCGAAAAATGAACATCCACTAATGAATCATTATTCATTTAGTAATTAAAATGTGTACACTGAAAAAAATTTTGGTGCGGACAACAAAAAGTTTGTTGAAAGAACCAAGATTTGGTTGTCACAGCCAAACAATTTTTGTTGCTTCTACAGGAACAAAAAGTTTTGTTGTCCGCACCAAACATTTTTCTCAGTGTATTTTCAAGTTTAACGTATACTCAAAAAGCATTGCAGATCTTTTTGGTGAAATCTTTTATTCTTATGAAATCTCCCTTTATTCCTGAAATCGTCTTTGTACTCGACGCCTATGGAGATGAGAGCGATCTCAGAGTATCAGACTATCAGTTCTCTGTGAATATAAAGTGCAGGCCGATATCATCAGGACGTCGGGCGGGAAGGACGTCACTTCACACCCAATTATTGCCCGGTCTTGGCTATCTGGAGGTATTGTGCCACAGCATCTACAGCTTCGTTAGAATCTTGCGTTGCCCACGCAGGACTCGTTCCCTTATCAGCGGTCTCTTATACGTCCTGACAGCTGTCGCGACTTGCAATGGCTCTCCGGATCTAAGAACTGCCCATCACTCTCCTATTGTATGCAAGTCCCAGTGACGCGACGTGCTGCGGAAGGTTGCCATCTTTGCGAGAGAAAGAGAGACAGATAGACGAAATGCATGAGACAGAGAATCTGAATGAGAGAAAACAAGAAAGAGCAAAAAAAGAGAGAGAGAGAGAGAGAGAGAGAGAGAGAAGTGAAGAGGGCGATCGAATGCTTTCACGGAACTCTCCTTACTCTCGAGGAAGGCGAGCACCTAGACATATAGGAACAGCCTGGTCACAACTCGATGACGCAATCACTATCGGTCGAAAGACCCACGACGGCGACCTGGACGAA
Organism: Synergus umbraculus; assembly: GCA_900474325.1. Taxonomy (NCBI): domain Eukaryota; kingdom Metazoa; phylum Arthropoda; class Insecta; order Hymenoptera; family Cynipidae; genus Synergus; species Synergus umbraculus. Next base: position 116,450 of record UCOK01020104.1, read on the forward strand.
GACGAAGTACTTAAAGTTTGAGGCGGAGCTGCCACGTTTGTAACTGATACCTTCAGCTATCCAGAATCGGTATGCAAAAGATTGTCCAAGGATAAACAGATGCAAGGAGCAATGCACTTTTCAAAAAGCTATCACATTTTGCATATGCAGTCAAGTCTAGAGAGTCGTGGGATTGGAGAGACTATTTTTGAGCTTCAGAGAAAGGAAACACTTGCAATTGGTGGAAATATGAATAGAAAGTAGTATAAACAAATTTTCGCCAGCCTCATCAATTGGGTACATGTCTGGGTAAATGTCTAGGAAATGAATTGAAGTTTCATCAAGCGGTCGAAGATCATTGAACTTTAGATCGCGGAAGGTGTTGCTGGAGATCTTTAAAAATGTGGGTTCTATTGTGCACGATCATAATCCAGAGGTTACTTGGCCATACGTGTATTCCATATGAGTAATGTATCAAACGAGAGGCTAACTTCAACCCGTACGGTTAACTAATGAGCTAGTCGGCGTTAATCTATAGTGCGCTCTCCAAAAAATGCGATCAAAATGCATTAATAACTGGATAATTAATGCCTCCTTCACCGGCCATCCTACCTATACTTCCTATACACCGATCTATATCCTCGCTCGTAAATGGACTAATTACTCACAATTATGCAATACGCCGCAGCATTTCTTTCACGTCATTAGTTTCACGTTACTAGGGAACCTTGCGTAACAATATTTTCATGTATGTAGTGAAAACCGTTAAAACGTTGCTCAATTTAATTTCAGGGACCCTAATAATATCCATAGAAGAATTAGTTAATGTTTATTCATTATTTGCGGTATTTATTTTGTCTATCTACTGAAAAGAAAAACACATGGAAATAATTCAAGGCGCTTTTGTCCTCGTCAGGAAAGTCCTTCTTCCACTTCACTCGAGATTCTCTCACATCCGTAAACACTGATCGATCGATCGCTAAATTCAGAGATGTCGAGTCCGACCTTCCTCAGATGTCACTCTTCGCGATCAGGAGTCTTCGATAGCATTTGCTGAAAAAAATTACATATCGATCGACGGCTCCCTTGATTTGTTCTCGTCTTATCCGTGACGAAATGCTCAGATCAACCAGATTCCCATTATCCGAGTTAACTTCAGCGAGTAATGAGATCCATACCAAGGCGTAAAGAGTGTTGATAACAAACGAATAAATAAGAACAAGAAAATAATTATTCTAATTAAAATACCAGTAATAAAAACATTCTCTCGAATTTTTCTTTTTCCTGCTCTTAAGAGAGAATTGATGTCAACAAAAGGTGCAATTTCCCTTAATAGGATAGAAAGGCATCAAGGATTGCGAGTAGCGAGGACTTTATACTCGAATAGATTTATGTATTCTTCTTCAAAGGTAAAAAGTGAAGTTCCTTCGTCTGCAATCCATTCGAGCGTTTACGATCTTTACTTTAGTACCTCTCGTTGGTATAATCAGTCGAATTAACGTCTTAAGTAGAAGTTGATTAGAGGTTCAGAAAATACATGGCTACGTTAACTCTGATCCTGGAACACGCCCAGAATTCGTCATGTTCGTGTTCAGAGCTTGTTTACCTTGAAGAACGAAATGCGAAAAAATGATAAATTTGCAAAATGGAGGGATTATGAATTTTTTCTGAGAATCAGAATTATAATAGAATTATTGAGATTTGAGAAGTAAAAGTAATAGACTACTTTACTTTCCCTCGATTCTGGTTGTTAAGAATGTTGATGTCTCAATTGTCAGTTGCTAAACACTGATTTAAATGAAATACATAATAGCGAGGCTCCTTTAAAACATTCTATGGAAGAAATTTGCAAGGAATGCACTATTGGCTCATGGCGGTACCGTCAATATGTTAATACATATTGAGAGTAAAAGAGAGGACTGATGCTCCATCACTGTGATTACTGATATATTCTGATACGCGAAATTCCCATACAATCTTTCTTTAGTTTATGCCAAGGTTAATTCGCCTTAATTAATACACAAGATCTCGTCAAACCGCCTCCTGTCTATCAAGAATCACGCTATAGCTGATCTTCAAGTTAAGACTGCAATCTGCCTACAAGGAGAAGAACAGTGGTTCTCGTATCGTAGAAATTAATACTTCACTTTCCACTTTCATCTCTATTAAGCAAAAATCCGAAATTTACTATAAACTTTATTCAGTAAGCAGTTTCTACATAAATATTAATGTTTTAAAGAAACCGAGAATATCTTCTGATAAGATACTTATAATTTTATAAATCTTGAACACCCTCATCTATCGTTGTTATTCCTGTTTACTAAAGGGAGCAGTGGATGGGGTATTATAATACCCCATGGGTATTATAATGCCTGTAACAGAGTGCATGCAAATACCATGCAAATTTTAGCAGCGGAGTCATGAGAATCGAACTTACAACGCGCCATCGGTATAGCGGATTACGTGCACGAAACGCAAATTCAGTCACGGTAAGATAGGCGTGAAAGTGTAAATAGTAATTACTTTGCAATAACAAAATAATTTGGATAATATCGAAAATATTGATGCATGGTCGAAAAAATTAAGAAAAAACTATTATATGTATCTATTTTTAATAGTTGTAGGATGCGAGTAATCCACTCTCTAAACTTGAATCAGTGAAATTTAACTGATTATACCAGTCAAATTCCACTGATTTGCAGTGACTCTATTCTCACGATTTTAATCACTGAAAAATTTACTAGACATCAGTGAAAAGTCACTGAAATTTTTAGTAGTTTACTCTCTAAATCTGAATTAGTGAAAATTAGGTTGCTAATTTACTTTAGTGAAAATTTTAACTAATTATTAGTTGTATTTCACTATTTCCATTAGTAAGTTTTCAACTTTTCACTAAAGTTTTAGTCAAAAATGACTAACAATTAGTAGAATTTTTCACTAAAGTAAATTAGTGACCTACTTTTCACTAATTCAGATTTAGAGAGTAGTGAAGATGACTGAAAATTTCAGTGAATTTTGACTGATTATCAGTGAACTTTCACTGATTAAAATCGTGAGAAAAGAGTCACTGAAAATCAGTGGAATTTGACTGATTCAGTTTTAGAGAGCAAATTGATGCGTATATTATAAATAAAAAAATGTGGGAACGATTAAGCTAATTTGCAATATAATTTTTTATAAAATCCATTCCTCGAACTCCTTTCGGCGTTCGTGCGATCGATGGGATGTTGATTGATCTTGTCGAACTGGTACTCACTCATATTCTATGGATAATGGAATGGAAATGGATATTGAATTCAGTGGGCGCCGAGCGCATGTATTTCTCTACTACAGACTTCCGGCTTTTGAGTTATAATCGACGAGAGACTAATGCAAAAATCTCTTTTATTTATAAACAAGCCTAAAAAATTCTGACAGTCTCACAGGTGTTGAAGCTTGATCAAAATAAACTTTCAATTCAGAGACATAATTCTCAAATTTGATAATGATATTAAATACATCTCCTCATATAAAAGATCAAAAGATGTTGGAATTTCGTACAACGATCATCAGTATATGTTTCTTGTGCCAATCTCTTCTGAAGGTAAGTTAGTAATAAATCGATGGGTATATTTTTTCAAATCAATTTTGCAAGTAATTGACAATCATAATCATCACGTATTACCGTTAAGAGACAGCTAGAGAAATCGAAGTTCCGATCGACCGAATCGAATCGATGAGTCGTTATCGATCATCTGTCTGGTAGATGAAGCATTCACTCGCAAATCCGAAGCACACGAAAAGGTTCCCGTGCGATCTGTGCTACATCGATCTCGCAGCTAAGCCACAAGGAAAGATTCGCACCGCAAAAATCGCGTCGGGATCGAGCGACATCCAAACGAAATGATTTACGGAGTGGAAGAGAAGAAATTACAGTAATCAAAGAACTGATATTTCCTAGATTCAGACACGGTAAACTTGTAACTGTGAATGCCAATAATATCGTCGAAATAAAAGTCAGTGTCCACTTTTAGAAACTCAGATTTCGTAGAAATTGAACTAGGGCGCAAGTAGGATTCTGACAAGTTTGTCTCCCATTTTCATTATCTAGCTCAAATGGTACTTAAAAATAAAATTTTAATATATGAAAATCGAAGATTTTAATTTGATTTTATGGGATAAGATAGTAATTAGAAGGAAGAGAGTTCAGATAATAGTGAATTGAATTGAGCACCTCGACTTCTCGGCTCACCCTGGACCAGACAAAAGATCCTGGTTCTCACGACCACGCCCTCCCCACCACTGCCTTTTAGATGACGGTACAGAGCACGAAGGCACTCATCTACCGGAAACTCGAACTCGAACCACAGCTTTCGACTCGAACGATATAACGTAAGATTAACCGTACGTGTCGGAGGATAAATTTTATCTTCTCATAAACAATAAAAGTTGAATCATAAATCAAATAAATTTAAAGCGATGTAATCAGCGCAGAAATACGATAAATTTATGAATTGATATGACGTATTATCTGCAGAAGGAAAGCAATTACTACATTCGTCTCAATTAGGCTTTAATTTATTAATTAAGTCAATAGATGATCACTAAATAATGTATACATTTAATTCCTGGCTAATATCAACAAACTTCTCAGTTTATTACATATCATATTTAATATGTAATAAAATTCAATGTACATTTAATAAATCATAAGAGATTATTCAATCTATAGCTTTAAAATAATTTAATTTCTTCTGTCTGATGTAAACCACATGCAAAGTCGTTATTCATACGAAATTGATAAAAAAAATGCTGATTGCAATTTTGTGGAGTTTTCAAATAGTTACTCTAATTAATTGCGAATGGTTGAAAGTTTTAAACGCAAAATGGCAAAACGTAAGCAAACTTGGTTTAATTATTTTAGACTAATCGACTAGGCGTTAGAAGGCAATTACGAACCGATGACTCAACGTGGGAAAGTCTCAGTAATTAGTCAATTACTGAAACCTGTGAAAGGCTTGGTAAACTCGGACAAAAAAGTGATTTCTTTTTACCATTTATGCTGATCGCGTTAACTAAGATATTCTCATGCATCCGCATCCTAAATGGGAAAATAAACTCCAAATGGATAATGAATAATGTAGTGTGCCATTGTCCTATTGCAATTACTCGAGTTCATGCGCCACAGTTTTTCATTTCGGTCAGGGCAAAACAAAACGCCGCACTTGACAATGAGTGTTTCTTTGCAAGAAATAATTTAATTAAGTGTTGCGAAATTACGTTTGCAAGCGTAAAACTGTTATGCGGTAATAAGTCAGTTTTTTCTAAGGAGAATTCCCGAGATATACGAATAAGTTATATAAATATTGTAAAGTTATTAGCTTTAAACTATAACCGGCTGAATTACTTTACCGTTTACTTCTTTCGGTACATTTCTTTTCCATTTGCTTGGTCATAGATAAATGTACATATTTATACATTATATTTGTAATTAGCTGTTAATATCATGTGAAATGATCGTGCCAATTATAAATTTAGCAGCAGACGACAGTCTTATGAAGGAATAATTATAATTAAGGGAATGATAGTAATTAACAGTGAGTTAACGAGCCGATAAATCGTCAGTGAAATTTTTTTACCCAGTATTAATCCTGGAGCTTTAAATGGTAATTAGAACGAGGTAAAATGTACTTACCGGTGTGAGTTCTCTTGTGAGCCTTGAGATGTGAGCTTTTTGTGTAGACCTTATCACAACCTGCAACGTCACACCTGTGAACTTTACGTCGCTTGAGCGCATCTCCACATTCACTGTCAACCCCTAAACTGGTTCCGTTTCCTCCAACTCCACCATTGCCTCTTCCAACTAGACCTTGGGTGCAGACAATTCCAGGGGGTCTTTTATGAAACACACTGCAACAAAATTAAAATATTTTTAAATTAGTATTTAATTAAAAGCATAACGCTATCTTTAATCTTGAAATCCTATAAAATAGTAAAATCCTTAAAATATTTTAAACCCACTCTCTAAACTTGAATCAGTGAAATTTAACTGATTACCAGTCAAATTCCACTGATTTGCAGTGATTCTTTTCTCACGATTTTAATAAGTGAAAAATTTACTGGAAATCAGTGAAAAGTCACTGAAATTTTTAGTAGTTTAGTGAAGATGACTGAAAATTGTAGTGACTTTTGACTGATTCTCAGTGAAGTTTCATTGATTAAAATCGTGAGAAAAGAGACACTGAAAATCAGAAACTTTCCAAGGATTTCAAAGGGTTATAAAGAATTTCCAGGAATTCTTTGAAATTCTTTGGGTTTCTAATGATTTCAAGAGATTTTCAATAATTTTAAAAGGTTTTAGGAGGTTTCTAGGAATTTAAAGGGATTACGAAAGGTTTGTATAATATTTAAAAGATTTTGTGGAATTTTACAAAATTTTAAGAGATTTTTACGTATTTCAATGGATTTAAAAGTTTTTCATGGAATTATAAAGGATTTTAAGAAACTTGGAAGAGTTTTCAGAAATTTAAAGGGATTATAAATATTCTCATGGAATTTTAAAGGATTTTAAAAAGGCTTTTAAGAATTTTAAGAAATTTTGATTTTTTTTAAGTGATTTTAAGGGATTTGATTGAAATTTTAAAGAACCTCACCAGATTTTTATGATTTATGAAAGATTTTGTAAAATTTTATGGAATGTCAAGAGGTTTTCACGAATTTTAAGAGATCTTTACGTATTTTTAGAGATTTTGAAGTTTTTCGTGGAATTCGTAAAAATTTAAGGAAATTTTGACATTTTTAAAAGGATTCTAAGAAATTTAAATATTCCTTGCACTGAGAAACTCTGTGTTAGAAAAATTACTAATATCGATAGCAAGTAGGGTCAAAATCCCAAAATTGAGACATTTTAATACAGAAAATAATAAATTTTACTATTTGAATAGGAAAAATTACTATTTAAATAGTAAAATTTATTATTTTCTGCATTAAAATGTCTCAATTTTGGGATTTTGCCCCTACTTGCTATCGATATTAGTAATTTTTCTAACATAGAGTTTCTCAGTGTATGGAATTAAAAAAATTTCAAAAATTATTTTTGATTTTTAAAGGATTTTGTGAGGTTTTTGTTTCCAAGAATTTTTATTTACAAATTTTAATGTATTTTAATTTGAAGTGATTTCGTGGAATTTTAAGATGTTTTTATGAATTTCAATGAATTTTAAGAGATTTCCAAGGTTGTTATTTGAGAGATTTTTACAAATTTTAAGTGATTTTGGAGAAATTTCAATAGTATTATTATTGAAAATTTGTACGCATTTTTAATACTTTTTTGTCACGGAAATTTGTCTGAAAGTCAGGGAAAAGTCAGGGAAATTGAATCTTTTGTGGCCACCCTGAATTTCTCAAAATTCGTGGATAAATTTCTGCTGATACTTGATAAATGTCAAGGAACTTTAGAGAAATATATCAAAGTCTACTCTTTCGAACTTTGATGAAAACCTGTAAGTTGAAATCGATTTGCTATCGATCTGTAAACAACATCGATTAGAGATGAATACCTGTAGAGTACCGAGCGAGGCGCACAGAGTGTCTTCGAGTGACTCTTATATTCGTCTGGGAGTTGTTTTTTTCGATCGATCATCGCCATACGAAGAAGATCCAATCGGACAGATCGAGGATTCAGAAGTCAAGAAGCAGTTGCAAGAAAGGAGCAACAATAACGGGAGCGGCCATGGTGCAACGTGCAAAAGCGGCACATACCAGTAGGGCAATATATCCTTCAATGACTAAAGTCATTGCAATCACACCGCACCTTCGATCTCCTCTTCCTTCACCGTCAAACCCTGTACCTACTAGTCAGTGTCATCCTATGACCGTCGACTACTATTGTTTTTGCTGCAACTTGGAGACTACGAGACATTAATGGTGGTAGGATAGGCTCTTAAGGTCGTAGAAAATCAATAACGTCCCCAGTTTAACGAGTCTCATTAATTCCACCAATGCCAGATTAGGGCTGATTTCTTGGCGTCGTGAGAGTTACTAGGTAAACTCGTCTTAGCCTTGAAATTAATCAATCTGCTGTCGAATACGAGTACATGGACAAATGGAACTCGTTCAATCCAATTGAGATTTTACAGACAGATAAAAAAGAGCAGGTTCAAATTAAGGAAGCTTGATCAACTGATTAACCGGTCAACTGATTAACTGATCACTTGATTACGATCATGATTGAGAACTTGGGTAAAAATAGCTTATTTCATTTGCAAGTCTTTCTTTCTTTCCTACCCTCTTTTCAATTATTACCACTCAGTTCTTGCGCGCAGCTTTTTATGATTCTTTCAGAATATTTGTCATAACGTTGCGATATTGAGGTTGTCGAATTCCTTTTATGTCAATATCATGATGAATCTGCCAGTCAGCGTTATTGCAGAATGGTCTCTGATGGTTTTTGTGCACCTGAGCTCCTACATGTATATACTGTATGTGTATCTTGTATTTTCTGCCGACCTCAACTATCATTACGAGTATTTTCAACAAGAAACCCGACTGTTGAAAGCAAAATAATACAATGCACATTTATTGGAATGATAGATGTCTTTATTCGTCATCGCACACGATGACGTGTATCAATCCTATACAGAGTTTTTCAATTTCGATTGAATTCTTTCGATTCGTAGTATATCTTTGGTAAAATCTCAAGGAATTGCAAGAAATTCAAAGAAATATCAAAAAGGATTTTTCAACTCATGCAAATAAGGTCTTCTCAAGATTCACTCAACTTCTATCACTGCCCGATATCCATCTGCCGCTCTCTACATCTCAAAAGAAATTCCTCACGTGCATACCATAACTCGCGAGTAATAAGCAGTTTAAAAAGTGAGACGGTCCAATATTCGGGTGAAAATGAGTACGAGTTCCTTAATTGAAAAGCCGAATAACCAAACATTATGCAAAGTACGTGTCAAATAATGGAATATGTACTTAGGACGGAAGATTCACTGAAATTCATCACGCAATAATTGATTTAAAGTAGATTGAAAGTATGGAAATAAGCACTTTCGTGTTATATATCAAAAAAGTAACTTTCGATAACGCACTAAAAAGTGTTAAATTACGTGCAAGGAATCGTTCTTTTTAAGACTCATCACATAATACATTTAATCCTTCGTTTTGACGCTTCGAGGCTGAAATTTAAAACCAATCAGCTCGATTTCACTACATTATATTTTGAGAACTTTAATCATCACTTTTCAGAAGAGTTACCAAGCTTTAATCGAAAATTAAAAATAAATTAAAGGTTTAAAAGAATGTGTAAGTCGTTACTAATTTGTATTAAAAAACATTAAACTTGCATTAATAATATATAGTTTGGACATACAAAAAATATTTAGAGAGAAATGTGTTTCAGAGAATTAAAAAAAAATACTGATATAGATACTTTAAAATATACTGTATCTATATCAGGGTCTATATGACGTCTGACCAAAGCCGGTTGTATCTACTGTGCAGCCAGTCGTGAAATAGATTTGGAATACGCAGATCGTTTCGAATCTTTCATGGTGGGATTTACCAACCAAACTGCGATTCTTTTTAAATTTATGAAATTTCAAAGGATTTATAGATTAGTTAATAAAAACGAATCGACCAATTTTTAATTTATATATAAATGAACGTTCTACTTTGCGTCTCTTTTTACTGCAATAGCTTGTAATATTGCATCATAAAATTTGTTAACCACAAATGAGAGAACGCACGAAAAGTGCAGGGTACCTCGTTTACTGACATGTATTTAGGGTAATTGAAAAGGTGGTGCTCCTTTGCAGTCTTTGTATAAGTCGGCGGTTCTGTGAAGCAAAAAAATCGCTCCCAAGATAAGTGTATTTATTTTACGAGTTGATGAATCACGAACTGACTTTAAAGGCATGTGGTAATTACAATAAGAGCAACATTTTTAGTCCCCTAGTTTTTGCTTCAATTAATAAAAGAAAACTTGCAAAATTCAAAGAGTCTAGTAATAATTGTCAAATTTTAATTCCTGTCTTTCATGAGACTGAAGTTTGAAGAAGTTTTTGAATTCAGTGGATACTGTCTCAATTAATCAGGACGAAGAACTTTCGTGCATTTCGTACACATGCAGGCTATGTTTAAACTAGCATAAATCCGCTTCCTCTTGTATAATACAACACACGCCTAGTTTGGCCCGCGCGAACATGTTCTTCAGTATACCTCTTGTTATTCAGGTGTGCACCGTGGATTGCGAGTACCGGATACGTTAATTTACAGCACACAATACGAAAAAGGCGTACTTCAAACTCGCTTAATTGGACGAAGGTTTTAATAAAGATCCATTAACTGACGATACCAAATATCTTAGCTAAGATTTCTTCAAATCTCGATCAGATGAAAATCGCAAGCCTCGTGGGAATTTTGTACATTCGATAAACAAATAGATGGACTGTAGATATTTTTACGTTACAAGCTTCAGTAATCATAAAATGTATAATCCAATCAAATTGCAGCAGGTCTTGAACGCTTCTTCGTAACTTCTTGTATTTAAAATAAATTCTCATGTAAGCCGAATATTAAAGATAACATTACGATCGGTCGTAATGTTATTTTAGGCTTTCCTAGGACAAAAATTGCCTCCTATTAAAGAATGGTTATCCTAACACTCTGGATGACCGTGCACTCAAAGACCTTTTACCCAACGCCAGCGTTTAACTTGCGGTTTCTCGCTAGCTAATTTTAGTGCCGTAGAAGGCGAGCTTCGACTTAGCCAGAAAGAGTAAAAAGATTGTTTAAAAAGGGAAACGTTATAGGTCCCAAGTCGATTGACATTTCGCATGTCACTGCACGTGATTGGTTAACTGGCTCGTGCTTGTTTGTGCGACTTTATACTTTTTCAACCTAACGCCGAGGAAGGAAAATCAGTGTACGGTAACGTCGTTGCAGTCGTAGGTACTGCGATCTGATTAGTGATGGGATATCGATATCGAAATATCGA